>VYXB01008447.1:0-38767 GCA_013397135.1 Pachyramphus minor | reverse complement strand
CCTCGGCCGCCCAGGCAAACTTTTGCGAGGTGGGGAGGTGATGGGCGCGCACACACACACATGCGCGCACGGCGGGGGCAGGAGAGCGGTAGTCTTGTCCCCCCTCGGCTCCTTCTCCAAATGCAAAGCGCTCGCCCCACGCCAAAAAAAAAAAAAAATAAAAAAAGGAAAAGGAAAAATCACAAACCCCAAAACCAACCAACCAAACAAAAAAAGCCACAACCAGAAACCCCAAAACCCCCCAGCAAAAGAAAAAAAAAAAAAAAGGAAAAGGAAAAAAGAGGGTAAAAATCTGGCTGTAGGTTGTGAAGATTGAAACCGCGGGCGCGTTGCTGCGAGCGGAGTCCCGGGGCAGCAGCAGCGAGATCCGCCAGGGAGCTGTGCCTGCTGCCTCTGCCAGGCTGGATGGAGGTGGTGGGAAAAGCAGCCGGCGTGGGGATGGACTGGACAGCGTCTCGGAGCGTGCCTGTGTGCCTCTGTGTGTGTGTGTGTGTGTGTTGTGTGCTGTGCGTGCGGGTGGTGCTCTGGATCCGTGTGCCTGTATTTACGGGAGCCGGGGAAACCTCTGCTCCGCGCAGCGCTGGAGCAGCCTCCGGAGCCAGGCAGGGAGAAATCCTGGAGACAAGACACAGCGAGGGAGAGACGCACACGCACACACACAACACACACAACACACACACACACACACATCACACACACGCACCCCCACATACACACGCATACACACACATACACAGAGAGAAACGTGCTACACATTGCATCGCCGAAATACAGGAGCAGAAAGCAAATCCCGGCGTGGATCGCTGTTTCCTGGAAGAAGGAAGGAAAAGCACCCTCAAGCCCCGAAAAGTTCCTCCTCACCAGGAATCCAGCTGCTCCTAGCCGCAAAATTACAAATTGCCTGCTAGAGAGAAGTCAGAAAAATAGAGTCCTCAGCAGTATTGCTCTTTGTAGTGCCAGGTTGAGTGAGCACTTTAAATACGATTTTCCCATCAATTATTATTTGTTGCACACAGAAATGCCTGAGCTGATGAGCTAGAATGAGGATTAGTCCAATGTCTAAAGTAGAGAGAAGGAACAATATTTCTGTGCATTGCACAAAGAATGAGGAAACAAGAAGCCCTTGACCCACGTAATTCCTGACAACCTAGGAGAGGAGAGCATGGGAACAAAACCATAAATTTCCTTTCTGCAAATATATATCTTCAAAGAATTGAATAGGGGAAGTGAAGAAAACTCCTGCAAGGTAAATTCAGTCTCTGCTCAGGGACAGAGAAAAATATTCTGTTAAGTATTTGATAGCAAAATCCAAACTTAGAGTTTTAAAAGATTGATTGCAGTGCTTTTTATGAGTACTGTAGAGAAGTACAATATCTTCTCCAAGGTATAAGAGAGAGATGTCAGACCCAGGATGAAGTGAAGAAGGCCAACAAAAGAGATAAAAGACCATGAACTTGAAGACTTACTTATCAGTGAAGAGCGACAGAGCAATATCATGACACTATCATAATTCAAGATGCATTCAGATTAGGCTGAAATTACTACGTGCCGATACTGCTGCAGTCTCACATTAACTGCAGTGTTAGTTTTGGGTCTGGGCCAGTGCACACAGCATGATTTCTCCTGATGCTGTGTGTTCTTCTTCCCGTTTTACCTCTCCCACATTGTTATTCCTTCTTCTTCCCTCCCTTTTTCCCCACATGAACATTGATGCTCTGACACTGCTTGTTTATACAGTGGGTAAACAGTGTTTGTGTGTGCAGCCCTTGTCCTCCCTTTTCCTACCAAAGTTTCCATGTGTAGAGGGTTGGTTGGGTGAGGGGGCTAGTGCAGGGAAGGAAGGGGTGGGTGAGCAGTGGGTCTTATTGGAGTACTGCAATCTGGTCAGAAAGATGGGATTAGCAACCTTCCTCTAAGGTGAGATGTCTCTAGGGGGACAGGTGCCAGACCCCCCAGTGAGATCAGTTTGGGAGGGAGGTTACTGAAAGAAGAAAATTTCTTTATTTTCTCCTGCTCCACAAGCCATTTAAAACTCCAACGACTTGCTAGCTTGAAAGGTTTAGTCATGTATCGCAGTTCTTCCTAGGATTAGTTTTGGGGGAATGGTGGCCTGGTACATCGGTATTGGAACAGTGTCAAGTGATGTAACCAACCCTCTTCTCCCAGAGGACGGGATGGAAGAAGACCCTACTTTAGCAACCCACAAATAGAGAACTAAATATCTTACCAGCCCACTACAAATAACAAGCTGTTAGTATATGTTGGTGCCTTGTATTAGTGAAAAGTTAGAAAAGGTTTGTATATTTACTGTGTGGAAAAGTTTTGACAGATCAATATGTAAGTTTCACCGCGTGTAAGATACATGTAAGATATACACAGTTCTGATAGGATCAGAAGGGTGTTACAAATGTTACACAATGCTCATTTTGTCTGGATTGCTCTAACTTTCCTCTATGTAATGGTCAAAGCAGAACATTAGTTTACCACATATCAAGCATGACACTCGCCCACAATCCGATCTGCTTGAACCCACAGGAAAGTTAGTGCCGCGGGTGGGAGTGGAATGCTTAGACAAAGTTATTAAAAAGCCTTGACGGTGAGTCTCGAGGTACAGAAAGGACACCGTTGCTTTCTAAACTCCTTCTCAGAGAAGGGTTTAGGTGCGGCTGAATCCTGTCTTAGCCTCGGGCTGTGTTAACCGTTTAAATTTAAAGGAATTATAGAGGTAAAATTAAGCCCATTTGTCTCGCAGGTTTTAATGATTGGCAAAATGAGAATATTTATGTAACAAAACAATTATTGAAGCAGTTATATTAAAGCTAGCAAAAACGAGTAATTATTAAGTAGCAATCTGGTGTAACTCACCCATACCAATGCTCAGGGGAGATCTCTTTCTCTCAACCTTGAGGAGTAACCTTGGAGGGCATCCCCAGCCAAGGGAGGAATCTCCACACATACACCCGAAGAAGTGTTATGTTAGATGAACCTGACTGTATGCAAGGGGACTGGACTTTTATAATATAAAGTGATTGACCGCTAGTCACAGATCTACAAGCCAGCAGACTACCTTATCTGTCAAATCCTGTTTCAATAGCAGGATGTGTATTCGAAGTCTGGTGAACCAGGATGGTCTTATCATACTTAGACACAAGACAGCACCCTGGCATCAGCAGTCCCAGTGGATTTTAGATCTTATGAGGGGTAGGCTCTCCTGCCACAGTTAGTTGACACAGATTCAAAAATGCAAATATGAAAATCATTAAACTGGTTTGAAGTGCAAAAATCATTGCAAAATAGCAAATGAAATTCTGTGATTAACTCAGGAGTTCCCTAGGTAATTGGGTTTTTTAGAAAAAAGTAAATTTGCCAGAAAAAAAATGGGGCTTATTTATCCCTATTTTTTTAGTAAATACCCGTTAAATTCATATAATTGTTAGTATGATTGGCACTTTTACATAAGACAATGACAGCATGATACAATATTTATATAACATGGGAAACTTGCTATGGGAAAATCAGGGTCATTTCCACTCTTGAATTCTGCCTCAGATATAAGTGGCCTGGACAGCCAATTGTGTTATAGTCCTGCATGTGGAAGGAATGCCTGTCTCTCCCAAGAGTTCACTTTTAAACACAGGTATTTCTAGGCTTCAACAAATTTCCTACTCATCACATGGGAAAATCGTTATGTGTTCTCAGTACATATGCAATTAATTTTCTACAAAGTGGAAGAGCTCCAAAGAAAGCCCAGGTCGAAAAGCACTGTAAGCCAGTGGCTTTCACAATCCCTTAGAAACATAACACCTTCTGCCAGGCACATCATAGGCATGAGATAAAAGCTCTCCTATTTCAGGACTCACACTATGAGGCTATTTGAGGTGGTCACACCATAAACATCCTCTTCCAGTTGGACCTGATGAAAAAAACCCAAAACATAAAACAGCTCTCCTTCCCAACCTATGAAAAGTCTTCTAATTTTTATTTTTTTAAGTCCTCCTTCCTCCTCCTTGACATGGTGATTAGTGTCTTCTAGGCTGAAGTGTTCTCTGGCAGAGATGGACTTGATTCTGAGTGGCTGCATATCAGTGAAGGCTCAAACCTCTAGGCTGTTGGGTAAAAGGCTGGTTTTTCCTACATTTGGGAAGGAACACTTTTCAACAACCCGATTTGTTTGCATAAGCACAAATTTTTATTTTTTTTTTTAGTTATATGGAATATTGTAATCACCAGGGAAAATTTTTGTGTCTTTTGTATTTCTGAGGAGAGATATAATAGCACTTAAAAATAAATTTTTAATGTTTTTCTTAGTTGGCAGTCAGACTGAAAATCAATCACTTACCTGCTTTGAGAGCCCCCTTCATCAAACACATTCAATGTAGTAACATAGATGATTACTTAGAAAGAAGATTTCGCAATGCAGACTTGCTGGGCAAGTTTACCACAAGCAGGCTTTTTCCCCCAAGTTATTCCACATAGGTATTCATTCATGTCAAGTTCTACTGATTGATTTTTTTTGCAAACTTTTTCCTAAATGTCTCTCAAAAATGTGGAATACAAGTGACTTTTAGCCCTTGTTTCCAAATACTTGTATAAAAGAATAATTAAAATAATGATTCACACACAATCATAAAAAAAATGTCATCACTAGAAAGTGGAGCTGTTAGTTCCTCCAAACATTGGAACACTCTGCCCATGGCTGAGACAGTTTTATGGTGTTCAGTAAAGGACGTAAAGAATCTCCAAACAATAAGGACAAAAATAAATTTTGAATTGCTACATCATTTGCCAAGCAGCCATCATCTTGAACTCTGAACGATTCAAGGACATAGTGGAAAAACACATGATTACAGATCTTAAACATTATAGTGTGTAGTACATAAACATGAAATTGAGATTGTGCAAGGAAGTTTGCCTCATTTTTTTCATGTTTTTGAATTATTTCACTTTGGAAATAGGATAAATGATGTTACTTTGAAAGATACACTGATTTATTTTCAGGTATTATCAAAAAACTCTCCTTGTTGTCATGGATATTAAGGAGACTGCATAGACAAAAGCATCCTTCACCTGACTTGACAATAAAGCTTTAGCAAATGTCAAAACGCTCTATAACTCAAGTTCACAAGAACGAGAAGCTGATTTCTCAATTATCTATTTAACCTATGCACTCTGTAGATTTGCAGCTTTCACATAATGGATTTCACACGTTGATGAAACAATCAGTAAGATTCTCAGATGTCCAATAGAATTATTCTTGGTGAAGTGGCTTTGATGTTACAGCTCTTTCTGCAGGCAGAGGACTGCTTCGGTGCAATTAGCCCCTGTACACGCCACTGGGCCCTGCAACACTTCAGAAGCTCTGGGGGTGAGCGGGTTGGTATGATCCTGACTTCATCTTAGGGAGATTTCCATCCTCACACATGTTGCCAAAGTATTTACTTAGAGTACAGGACACCTCCTTGGTATTGAGGAGCAGGTCACCCATGCTCCAGACTGTACACACCAAAAGGGAAATCTGAACATGCTTCTTTTACTGTAAAACTGTGTGGGCAGATTTGAAGACACTACATGAAGAAATTGTTCTTTTCCTACATCTACAGTGTCTACTCCATGTGGATGTCGTCTCTTTAAAAGCCCAGAACTGGTTAATTACATGGTGATGAGGAAACACTCCGAATGAAACTGAACTATGAGTTTGTTCCAATAAAACTTTTCAGAGAGGAGTTCAATGAAGGCATAAATTGCAACACCAAAAGGTGCCTTTTAACTTGTTTTTCGTGTCCAGAGCCTTCTTAGAAAAACTTTCTCCACACAGCACAGACTGCTCTTCCTTATCACTGTCTGCTAGAAGGGGAAACTGTGGGGTTTTTTCTTTGTACTGAATGGTATTTGCTGCAAAATTAATGCAAAGCCAAGTTCTTTTCAAAAAGTGAGCTCTAGAGGCACAGGTGTGAAGAATTCATCTTGCTCTTGAAGTTGCACTCAAAAATAGAATTGTCAACACAGCTGCTAGGTAAGTCCTCTTAGAAAAAGTTTTCAGACTCATGGCCAAGAAAACAGACCTGCTAAATATATAGAATAATGAAATACAACTAGCTTTCTTTCCTCTGAAAATTTTCAGAGACAGAAGGTAAAAAAATGATCTAAGATTCCATATGCTCACTTAGGCATAATATAGGAGGCTTAGGCTCCCATAAAAAAGGTTTATAAGTGGTAATCAGTGATGTCATATTAATTATAAGCAGTAGTGGTACTCGAAATCTGCATGCTATGCTATTTTGGGCATATAGCAGCTTTTTATCTTAGCTGTTCATTTCATGAAACCCCTTGTGAACAAATGCTAGAAGTTTATGCGTAGCAACTGAATGGGTAAGTTGAAATGCCTGGGCTTTGCAGCAGCAGTGCATGAAAGCTGGACAGAACCATTGCTCCTTTTAGGTGAGGATTACAACAAACAATGCAGAGGTTTTGCTCATAAAATTAATTTTAAAAACTATATTTTTCTATCTGTTTATTTAAGGTAATGGCATTTAATCTGCCCACTTTAAATAAAAGTAATGGACCATAGTGGCATTATCTCTTAAATGAAATATCTACAGTTTACATTTCCTTAGCAAATGCCAGTTCAATAAAATGGGGTGAAAATGAAATTATTTTTTAAATCATAACTGCTCATAACAATAAACAGTGAAACCATCAAAGTGCACATACATTGACATATTCTGTACTTATGCTCAATTTCATTGAAGTCCAAAACATTTTTAAAACTTGAATAAATGTTGGGAAAGTTCCAAAATCTAACTGTTTATACATTTGAGTAGATCTCACAGTGACCAAGGAATAGAATTTTAAATATTATATACTGCTTTTTTTTGCCATTATGATGCCTTCTAAGTGATTGGTCTCCAGTTCAGACAGCTTTTTGACATTATGCTATATCTTTCAAGAGCAAATGCCATTTTTCATAAGAACGAATATGTACAAGATCAGTTTCATTTTCAAACATGTACTTTTATGTATCACCTCCTCTCTAGTTAATCCATAAATAAGATGCCATGTCTGTTCTGTTTATAAACCATACAAGAATATTACCTTAAAGATTCCTAAAAATGGCTAGGCATCTTTTTACCCTTGCTTTCCTGCACCACCTACTATCACTAGAGAATAACAATTGGAGTAAAAAAGTGCTTGATATACAAAGTCAAAGAAAAGTGTTAATTTCCAAACAGCATTTACATGGTAAATTAATATTTTTGAGAAACATTACTTACTCTTAAACATGGATATATAAGATACTGAACTACGGGATATACTGAAGCAATATTAGAGTTGGTAATATTCAATATCCAATACAATAGCACTGGAAAAAAATCAGTTTTATTTGCATCATAGTCCTGAGTAATGCAAAAACCCATAGATGTCCATTGGTGACAATTTTCACTCATATCTTATCAAATTGCATTATCATATTTTTTTTTTGTTCAGCTGAAAGTTGAGGCAATGTTATGCAATAGACAGAACATAGACATTATTTCTGGTAGAAAATACAGCATAATATATGCATTAAAGCTGTGAATGTAAGGTTTATAGTTTTTAAATTACCATTTCCGAGCAATGTGTTTAAAAGTATATGATATGTTCTCTGACAAAGATCAAAGGGCTTAATATATTTTGTAAATTACAGCTATAATGATTGCATTTGCAAAAGCTGTAATTTACTGGTCTATTTCCATAATGAATGGAGTCCTAACAAGTCACACAAGCTTATATATTCAGCAAAAATACGGGACATCTTAGACTTGATATAGAATATGCATTATGGTAATAGTTGTGACTTTATTGGAGAATAAATTTTCTTTTTATTTCTTGGCATGCTTACCTTGTCAGCTTTCTTGGATTTTTTTGTTTTCTAAAACAAAATATCTTTTAGGAATATCAGTGACAGAAATGTTGGAGGAGGTTGCAGTAGAGTTCCTGAACACACACATATGTGTACTGGAAGCGTGTGAGAGAAGAAGAGGCACACTCCTGGGTAAAGACAGGAAAGAAACCTCTTATGAGGATTAAAGGAAAATACATCTCAGGCACAGTTATATAATTTCATTTTTCTTGGTACTCTAAATAGAATGATGTAATCACCTTCTTGTCAGGGGGTGGGATTGACATGCATAATAATCAAAATAGAAAATTGTATAGCACGTAAAAGAAATGGTAATATGGTCTGTTTCCCATGGATATTTAATACAGATTTACATGTGTTCATGGAGAAACTAGACAAAACAATGGAAAAGAAATTATCTGAGAATTTCTAAGTGCACCATTGACTTCTGGCGTGGCAATACCTTGAGCAAGCAAATACTCAATACGACAGATTGTCTCTAGAAATTTGTTCTTTTCTGTACTTTCCATTAGCATGTGGTTTGGGCCACTTTGTTGGAGAAGGAACAGCCTACGAGGTCTACCTTTTGGGCAAATCCAATAGGACCATTCATATATTATGTTCTTAATTTGGTTTTGATCTTACATACATAGAACAGAAGGTAACCTAAATGTAAAGTAAATGCTTATCTCTTTGAATCTGGAAAAAGGTACCATTTCTAAAGTGCCTTTGATGAATTCAGGCGTCCAGCAGGAAGCAGTACACACCCCTCCCTAAATATGCATGCCTTGTAAATCTGTCATAAACCTCCAGTCTACCAACCACACACAGTAAGTGTTACAGAAGTTGTCAAAACCTGTCTTTTTTCCACTATCCATAGTCAGGGCAGTTCACGGGAATTACCATATTTTTGGATTTTTTTTGGCTGGACAAATACTGTCACTTCCTTCTAAAAGAATGTTTTGCTTCATGGAAAAGCACAGTTCCTCTGTCCCATCCTTCCTTTTTAGTAAGTCCTTCTGACTTGTTACTAAGTGGCAGGGAAACTTTCCTAAGTTCTGGCAGCATTTTCTAGTTTGATTCAACACAGATTATGTCCATTTGAACTTTAAATGGCAAAACTCAGAAGGTTTTATTAATCTCCGTGTAAAAGTCTTAGTTTTGGATCTTTTCTACCCTTAAGACACTAAATTCTACAGAAGTAATTGAATAAAAGGATCTCTTTTCCTATGGAAAGATCACAGAATCTCTCTTCTATATTTATCTGCACACTATTCAGACAAACAACCTTATGTTCCTGTTCAGCAAGCTATAAATCCAAGCTTATGGAGAAAAAAAAAGTGGTTTTTTTCATGAGAAAAAAAAATAAACTTCATAAGAAGTTTACCCCACTTTCTCCAGAAAACTCTTTGAAAAATTTACAAAGAAAAGGACTATATTCTTTTAAAACACTTATGTTCAGGGAGTTCTCTTGATTTACAATTTTGATACAGAAAAATCAGTTATGGGTATTGATCTGTCCTTATTCAATTCTTTGTTGGTTAATTTAGTGGCAGCTAGCTTTTCCTGTACTGTTTCAATGCTGCTTTGTAGATCCCAGCATTACCTTTACCTCTTCTGTGAAAGTTAGATATTGTATTCAGCCTTCCTCCAGTCTTCAGACAGTAGCTGGCTTTAATTATAAAATGTGTATTTCTTAAACAACTCATATGGTTTACTTTTATTTCTAGGCACACAAGTTTTAGGAGGATGCCTTTTTCGCTTGAGATTATTTTCATTACCCATATGAACCCTTCATCAAAATGCTGCGGTTATCATTCTTTGATGCTTTTCACCTCTGTCAGTAAAATTATCATTAGTGTAATCATATCACCACCTTTCTTTTGTTTCTTTTTTCCAAAGCTCAGAGTCTTAATGTTAAGATTTCAAGAAAGTACTGAGAGTGGAAAGAGCAGGAGTTTATTTGCAGAAACAAAAAACAACAACAACAAAAAAACCACCCACAAACAACAAAACAAACAAACAAACAAAAAGGATACTTTGTTTTCCCACTGCAGTTTCCTCTGCAGCAACTACAAAATTGTGTCCCTTAAAAATAAATCAGTTCCAGAGTAGATAAAACACAGAGACTGTGGGAACCCAGCAAACAAAGGAGCTCATATTTATATAGGATCCATCAGTCTACCTGCTCCTTATGGATGGCTTGTTCCCCAGTGATTCCTAAGGAGTGTAAGACCCCGGGGGCATGTAAGGCAGCATGGCAGATGGCCAGTTGCCTCCAGGCAGCCTTTGAAAGACCATTTGCCTAACCTGACAAGGCACAGACTCACACATTTCAGTTATCTGGTAAAGTCTTAGGGTGGTGTCTTTGTGAAGACAACAGGCTTGTTCCCTGCCTTCCCTAGAAAAGAGAAGGTGCTGAAGAGAGAATCTGGAAGTCAGTGGCTGACGAGTCACTTTCAGCCTCAAATCTTTGAAGATAAGTTTCTCTGCAGAGTCAGAAAGTCAGGTATCAATTCATCTCGAATAAACAGAAAAAATATGAAAGACATTTTTCTGTGTTATCTGCAATTCCAGTGGGAGTTTTGTATATGAAGATTGATGAATATGCAGAAAATCAGTAAACCTGTTTGTACTGTTTTCCATGATTGCTTGAAAAAGCCCCTTGGAATTCTTGCACTTTAGTATTTCTATTTTCAGTAGTGGTGGGACCAGATAACTTTTTGAAGTCCCTTCTAACATAAATTGTTCTATAACTCTAAGTCCTCAATGTGATACTACTGATTCTTGGGTGAGAAATAAAGGTAAAAAAAAATTCTGAAAAGAACTTGGCACCAAGCTCCAGCTTGCTTTCTGGTTTCATAGGATTGTCTCAGCTATAGGAGTCATGAGCAAGACAGCACTGACTCCTGTCCTGTGGCTTGCCAAACTGGAATGATGAAACCAGCTTGGGATGACTGAAACTGGGACATACTTTTTTGAACAGAGCCTGAGCAGAAGAGCAGCACTGCAGTGTCTACATCTAGAATGCAGTCTTTTTTTTCTTTCTGTGTGTTTTTGTTACCTCCTGTTGTCTTTCAGTGCATGTGTAGTGACTGGACTCCTCTCAGCTCAAGAAAAAGCATTAACTCATACCCTTTCCTGCTGCTTGTTTTCAGGCTAAAATGCTTATAAATCATAGAAAAAAATATTTGCTAAATACACAGCTGACAAAACTCACAATTCTTAGAGTGCCTTTGGAGACCTTCTCAGAAACCATAGGTATCCTAATGTCAAATTAAGTGAGCCTTGGTATCTTGGCATAAACACTATACAGATCCTTTTGTAAATCTGATTTGCCTTTATTTCAAGGGAAGAGTTACAGAATAGTCTCATGATGCTTTTCCTACATCATGTACTTATTTTGAAATGCAAAGCTCAAAAACCAAGCAAAGGTCTTCCAAAAACATTGAGTTAAAAAAAAAAGGTATTAAACTACTCTGATCTCAGTAGAACTATTGCAATTGATTTCCTCCCAAATACTGTCTCTGCTTGTAATTTACTAGTTGTCTGCAAATTGCATATGTTTAAATGGATGTGCTAAATGTTGCATAGTCAGTCTAGTCATGTGCAGTAGGCTGCATTTAGATGCCTGTAGACTATCCATGTGCAGAGTCCTTTTGTCTGGATTTCAGACTGGATTTACTGAAGTCTTATGACTCTAGCTGCTGAAAAATTCCAGATCAATAGCCAGAAAAAACAAGTAATAACAGGCAAAAAACATATTGTGAAACAACAGATAGTTACAACTAGAATAATTGGCATGTATAGAATGGACTAGAGCACCCTAGATATGTAGCCAGACCATAGAATAAAATATGAAGACAAATAAATGAAGGAAAATGCAAAAAGATTCGTTGCTATTGCATTTGAAGAATTTGCACATTTGAGGAATAGAGGAATTTGCACATTCCTCTTACTAATAGGTCTGTGCACTTTCCCAGGTTGAGACTGGTATTGCAAACCAGTCCAACAGGCAGCCTTTGTTTTAGATAGAGAGGAAGAATCATGCCCCTAATCCCTCATGCTACAGCCTGAGAGCTTCAAGGAGCCCCTCAAGGTGTATTTGTATTTGTCTGCGTCCTAGTGATTCCTCTGTGTGCATCTACCAAAGGACTAAATCTGCATGCAAGCTAAAAACTTCATACCATCTTGTCAAAGAGGCTTGGGGCAGAGCTTTCCTGCATCATATCTGTAATCTACTAGTCTGAACATTGCTTGAATACTAAACCATGCGCCTCTTGCAAAAATGCAAGGATTAAGCAGGAGACTCAATAATTCAAATCTTCACACAGGGGACATGTAAGGTACATGCCAATATTTAGCTGAAGAGCACATTTCCATACCCTTTATGCAATCTATCCATCACATGATACTCTTATTTTTATCAGTTTTTAATAAAGTTACACTGGCATTTTGAAATACAGTGTGATTACTGGAGTGAAAGAGAGCATGATGAATACTGTGCAGTGCACATTTTCTGCTGTGGTGGGTAAGAAAGATTTCACTCACTAGCTCCATTGTCATCCTGAATTCATCCCGGAAATACCTTTGCAAAGCCCCTAGAAATATGCTTATGTGCTCTCATAAAAGTAGCAGAGCATCTGAATTTGAAAACCACAACTAATTGCATATTTTTGAAAGTATACATTAAAGTAAGCACAGAAAACATGATAAAGAATTCTGTTTTGCAGAGACAGAGTGAGTTTTTTGAACATTAAAATATATAGGATTTTTTTTTAAAGATAATTAATGACAAGGCATTTAATACTGCAAATATGCCTATAAGTGTCTTTATAGAAGCTATGCTCATCCCCAAGAAGTTTATACTCAAGTTGCTAGCTTAGATTTATCAAAGACAAATTGCTTTTGGAAGGGAATGACAGTTTATCATGTATTTATGAGGTCGTAGATGTATTTATCATATTTTTATCCTATTTGATAAAAAAAACCCAAGAAAATATTGGATGTGTTCCAGATCATCAAGAGCAATGGTACCATTTCTTGGTTTCAAGGGTAATTTTAATTGCTTTAATTTAATTTACTTCTTTACAATGATGCTTTGGGTTTAGAGTTTTCAAACATGTATTTTACATAAGATGCACACATTGTGACCTGAGTTAAGCCATTTTTTTTGGATGGAGAGATTTATTACTAAATTTCTGGCTGATAAAGAAGTCAAACTGAAGACAAATATCCTTTTTTCTTTCCCTGAAAATCCTTGACAGTTGCATGCAACTTCTATTAAAAAAAACCAAACTCAAAATCTTGGGAGTTTTGTTTGGGGTTTTCTTTTCTCCAAAACTTAAAAAAAAATGAGGGAGGAAAGAGAAAATTTAGGCTTAAGAAAACATAAGAGAGTTGGATTATGGTTTTATAAAAAATTTATTTACTGTAACAGTCAAAATAATAATAATAATAATTTTTCCTATTAATTGGAAAGTAAAACAAATACGTGATCTTTTTTTTAAGTGAAAGTATTTGATCACTTCCTAGAACGGCTTTAAGTTATGTGGTTACCTGAAATGTTAAGTTACGATAAAATTATGATGACGAATAATGCAAACTTCAAATTAGTGTGCATAATTAATTTGTCTAACAAATGATCCCATAGTAAGGAGCAGAAGAAATATATACAGAAAAAAGATACATCAAGTAAATGAAAGTAAGTTTTAAGAAATGTAGCTTAGATGAACTACTTCAGTGGTTTTTTCCTTTGCAATGGTTATTAATAATTGGCCACTCAGTTCTGCCAGGTAGTGCTACAGGTAAAGAAGATAACAGCCTAAAGTCTTGATGAGAAATAATCACCAGATTTTATCAATAGACTTTTAGCCCTCACCTATATTTCTTCATAGTATCTGCAATTTCATTGATTACATTTCTCTGTTTATTGTAGAGTCTGTGATTAAAGATCCAGCTGGCAAAGGTGACCAGTGTTAATCAGACCCTATCTCTCCTGACAGTGATCACTGCAAAAATATTCTCAGTGTAAAATAACCATCAGCGCTGTACCAGGGAAATATTTATGAAGGTATTAGTTTAGCAGTAGGTGAAATGTTCTGCAGCCAGCAAATCTTGGCTTAAGAATTAGCACCTGAGAATTTTACAGATAGCTACTTTCCAAAGGAACTGGAATATTTAAGCTCAACAGGGGAACATGATGTTTACAAAGCCTCTAAATAGGAAGACAGTGACCTTAGCTTAAATGATTGTTGACAAAACATTAGCGACCTATTCTGTGACCCCTTACTGTGACCTCATATATTTCAGCTTTACCTTATATGTTAAGCCACAAATCACACCTTAATTTCCAAAAGGGCAAATCCAGAATATTACTGATTTTACGTGATGAGTGAAGCCAGACATTTTCAGCTAAAACATTCCACAATATATAAAACTGATAACTCTTTCGGCATATGAAGCTCACAGTTCTGTTATCACGTCTTGTACTTTGTGAAGGAAAAGGCTGCATGTAATGTATGTGGAACTAATATTTCTCCTGGAGGACACCCCTCATCATGTCAGAGTTATCTACTTTCTGGTTTTCCTATATATGGTATTCTGTGAATGCCACAAACCACAAGGTGCAGAGCACAGCTATACAAATTTCCTCCACATCAGCTTAAAGAAAACAAAGAAGGAAAGAAAAGCCCTTGTAAAACTAACTGGCTTAAATTAACTCAAGATACTGTTTCTCGCTAAGGAATATGCTGATGAAATGAAATGTTGACAGAATAATAACAATATTCACTTTAATATTACAATTGAAAATATATAAAATGAATATTCGTGGCAAGAGATCAAAACCTTGGATAACAGGAGGAAAATGGAAAAATATTTATTTCTCAAAAATAATACTATACAGGATGAATATATACTTTTGTTTACTAGGCCTTCACAGAAAACAAAGTAGGAGATAATCCTCTTTGGAAAAGAAGTGCTTAAGGTATGTTCTTCTGATTCAACTTTTAGCACCCTTGCAACAGAAATGTTCCTCTAACATAGTTATTGCTAGAAAATGTTTTTATCGTCTCAATCTCTGTGATCTTTGAGCAAAAACAGTCTGTGGGTGGTAGAATAATGCCATTTGAGTCACAGCATAATTCTGCAGATGCTGGAAAGGGACAGAGTTTTACTGACAAATATTTACCTATTTAAAGAAGCCAACAATAGTACATAGTATTTAATCACCTCAATTTTATTACTTTTCTGAGATGGCTTAGTATACCAAATCCCAACTTGCAAATTATTCAGAGTTCCAACACAGGAACAAGTCTCAATGTCTACATCCCATCTCTGTGATACAGGAGATACAGAATGTAAATTTTACAGTGTCATCACTCTTCCTGCTTTCACTTTTTAAGCATTCATGTGCATATAACTGAGCTGAGGCAGAAACTGTCAGTGAACCAAATAGTCCTACTTACAGACAGAAAACAGAATTTTTCATATACATGGGATTTATTAGGGTGAATGTAAGTGCATTCTCTTTCTCTGATGCATCTACCACCTGGCAGTGAAGTCCTCTGATGTGCTTAGAGTGAGCAGGTGGGAGCATCGGTGACTGAAAACATGACCTCAGCAGCAGAAGGCTGTTGGCATTGTTTTTGTACCTGTGCAATCCAGCACGTTATCAAGTGATTGTTATCAAAAAACCTCAAGCCTGTTTAATGTCCTTTCTCATATACCTGGCAGACACAGCATGGTTTATTCTGGGAGATGTCCCACTTAGTTTCTTTTACCAGAGGTGATTTTTATTTTCTTCATATTGTGTATACTTTAGAGAACTTGGACAAATTCTGCTAGACCTGGCTTTTTAGATATTTTAATTTTTCAATTTTCCTGAACATGTAATCATATATCTCACACTGCCTCAAGGTGAAGATTGATAGAGAGAGTTTTCATTACTTTCACCCCATTTGCTTTCATTCTCTTTCCACTTTGTGGGTCATCAGCATTGATTGCCCTCCCAACTGATGTCTTTCTCCAGTTCCATAATGTCACAAACCGAATGTAGAATGAACAAACTTTGATTATGCTTTGGAAAAAGAAATGGTGGTGACCCAACAATGTAGGAACAAGGAAAAGAGCTACTAAGATAGCAAACGGTGGGTCTGCATTACATTTTTCTACCCAGGAAATTTTGGATGAAAATATGGGTTCATGCATACACCCCACTATAGTAGATGCATCATAATTTGTGCAAGCTCTTTTGTCACCAAATGCCAAGCAGAAGAAAAATGTGATAGACCATATCCATTTTAGTGGGAGAGGGAACATATATTCAATATTCTTTGAGACTGGGATTTCTTTATTTTGGGTTCAAATATGTGGCCAGTACAACAAAACTAACAAAGAGACTATTCACTCACCTGATGCAGGCTGACATGATAAAATTTTAGCTCAGCCTTTGCTATGTTTCAGTCAGTAATAAAACGATAGCAGAAAACAACTTACTGGGCAGTATATAATGTAAAAATACATCAGTAGCTTAAGACAACACACAGAAGCAAACCCTTGAGAGAAACATCAGTAAGTCATTCTTGCCATAGGAGAACAATATTTCAAATCCCTTTACTTCATATACATGCAACTTTTTATCCTTGACTGTATTGTGAAGTAGTAAAGACTGCCACTTATTGACATAAAATATGTTGTGGATTCAGTTAAATAGACTAGGGGGATTTAAAAGATATAGCCAGGATACTTTGAAATACTTCCTTTTACTTCCAGTTCAGAGCTGATTTAGTAAACAGGGAGATAGAATATTAATGAAGCAACACTGAAAAATATGAGCTGACCTTAATAAAAATCAATAGGTGAAGTTATGAAGTAGTTTAATTAACAAAAATTTAATAATAACTGGTTTGGATAATTTACCAGGCTGACCATTCAAGCTTACTTCACTATTGGAGCGGGAGAATAAAAAAAACATACAGTACAGCGAATACTTTAGTATAGTTTCATGATTTTCTCCAAATCCTTTTAGCAAATTGTGTGTCTTCAAATGAATTTCCATTTTGTGTTCACACAACAGCATTCAAACAGCACAGAAACTTTGAGGTTATCAGTGACCTACTTGCATAATGCGAATTCTGTAAAAATACACAGGATCTGTAATGAGTAAAACCAAGGACTTGAATTTCTTTGGGACAGGTAGGAAACCTACAAACACAGAGCTATGTTTTTCATGCTTATAATTGCAAACACACATTATTAAATCATCTCATTACAGCAAGTAAAGCCTCTCAAATTCTGTAAATCAAACACAGCAGTGATTTTTCTAAAGCTTAAGGTTCACTCTGGAAGACACCTCATCATATACCAGATTGTAAGACATAACTTGCCATTGAGTTGATAGCGTGGTTTCTGCCTAATTTCCAAGCAAACGCATGTGTACAAGTCACACATTGCATGCATGAAGTTATCACTGAAATCAGTAGATAAGACACTAATGGGTGCCTCATGCTTTCGAGACTAGACTATTCATAAAATGAATTTTGTATTTCTTTTGTCTTTTTCTTTTAAAAGAATACTTAATAGGTACGTTTGAAAAGCTTACATGCACCTTATTTCTCACGGTCTAAGCAGCCTTCAAGTTTTATATAATTCATTTAAATCTGAAATTCCCAGACCTTTTCTCACTTGTTCTTTTTTAGTTCTTTTAAAGCAAATGAAATGAAAATGAAGGCAGTATAAAATGTAAAATTAACACTGTTGTCATTGCTTTTTTAGTTTTGACCATGCTTCTCATTCAAGGACTTATGCATTTTTTCTGGCTTTCTGACTACACAGTTCCTGTTTCATCCCTGGGAATTTCAGTATCTCAAAGATGCCTAGTAACTCTCCTTGCAGCTGCTGCTCAGGGACAGTCATGACTCTGCTGCCCACATCCAGAAGCAGAGCTCTATTTGCTAGCATAACAGATTTGCATTCTTGAGAGCACATGCAGCCCAACTGACATGGATAATGACAAGTTCCCTGGAATGTCTGACAACATCAGGATTGTCAGGGAGGGTTTTAGAGAACAGACTGAAGGTCTAGCCTGCCTTCGTTACTGCGCTGTTCTGTACTGTCCTGCAGCAGCCTTAAGGCTCAAAACAAGACAAAATTCTGAAAGCATTATAATTTAACATTAAAAAAACCCCAAACCCAAACTACATGACTAAGACATCTGTAGTTCCTCCAAGGAATCACTGGGTTGTGATTTGGTTGGATTTTTTCATTGATTTTTGGTGGTGGTGTTGTTGGTTGTCGTTTTTTTTCCAAATAATACTACTTAAAAATTGTGACAAATGTAGGATTCTTCCTTTTGGCACTTTCATTTTAGCATATAATATAGAAAAGGACCAGAAATTTAAACTTCTAATCAATTAAAGCATGACTAAAACTATGGTTAAAAATAACAGGAGAAAATTAATCTTATTGAAGCTGAATCTTATTCTGCCCTGTTGGTATTAGACAGTATATTATTTATGTTCTTATTTTGGCTTCAAATGCTTTGTTTTTCTCACGTAGTCCAGGCTGAAACTTCACAGAGGTTTTTAGAACATGAAACAAAAGTGGCAGACCAATAAGGAAGCTGAGACAACATTTCAGAGATAAGTCTTTATACAACACATGAATGTTAAAACTTATCTGCTGCATGAAAAAGCATTGCTTATAGATAAAGCTGATCTGAGAACACCTCAAAATCCTTCTTACCATTTTATTATAATAAAACAATCTCTATTTATTCTAAAAGGAAGTAATTTTATTGGTTTCCATTCAACATTAAACTAAATGAAAAATCATTAGTAATTTTTACCAATAAGAAAATAGTTTCTTGATAAACATGGATGTATTCCACAATGCTGTAGGAAAAACTAACTAGAAAACTAATTTATTTGCAACATAATTGTCAAAACCTGATCATTCTTCTGTCACCTCCAACCTCTTTGAGTATTAGTCCGTCAGAAATAATGCAGCATACTTATTTTTTCAGGGACCTGTTCCTGCTGAAAACTAGTTTCCTCACTTTCCTTCTGAAATAACACCAGAAAAAGGAAAGGGTCTGGGAAGCTTTGGGGCCGGGGTGGAGGGAAACAGGACCTCTGAAGTACCATGTCATGGTACTGCACATGGCATTGGAGCAAGTCCACAGAAAGTTCAGAAAACAACAGGAATTATATACTGCAGGTTGAAGAAAGCCATACAAGAAACCACTTTTGATGTATTTAAAGGCAAGGGAAAAGTCAAAGACTTAGGTGATTCATGCTTAATTGCCCAGAATGCCATACGAACTAGTTTGGGCAAAAAAGAATGTTGTCTAAAGAATAAGTTAATCTTTAAGGAAAGATAGCCATGCTTTTTTGTCTTCTTTTCACTTCCTTAGAAAACCTTCTTTCTGTTGACATTAAGAAAGTTGTCTCATCAGTCTGCTCCAGCATCCTTGCAGAACCCCGGGTGCCGGATCCAGACCATCACAATAACCATGAGGATGTACAGTACAAGAGATGGTACACAAGGTCTGAGCCAAAAGTAAGGGAACTATGAGATCTTGCCCTGATAGGCAAAAGCAGAAAACTTGACACTAAGGGATGTGCAGTTGGTGCCATCACAAACAGTATTGGATGCAGCTAGCCCTGTGCAACTAACCATTGCATCTCTACATCATGATAAAACTTGCTAATTGCTCCATATCTGTGAGATGCAGCAACAGCAAAAAATCAGGAAAAGTTACTTATTCAGACATAGTGATTCTATTATACCAGAAAAGCAGTGAGAGGTTCCATAAATCCCCAAGACAAGACAATGGAAAAATGTTGTACCACATGTAACAGAAGAATTGAGTTATATTAATTTATGCCCATATTTATAACTCAAGTAACTACTCATAGGCAATCTATGGAAATTCTGTCCTTGCCACTTTCCCTTCAATTTGGATGCCAGTACAGGAGTACAGCAAATATGCTGTTATTCCTTTTTTCTTATTTTATAGACACATCATATCCTCTGAAAAAAACCTCCAACTTTTCTCATTTAATGTTTAATAGTTGTAAATAATTTATGCACTCGTTTTTGGGTTTTTTCCACGTGTATTGCCTAAGGATAAAACTCAGGGTTATTATTGATAGTACTGGGAGAAGCAATCTTTTGGGTATGATCTTTGTTTTCACTCTCTCTGAAACCCTTTAGCTCACTGACTACAGTGATGCTGAATGCAAAGAATGTACTTGTCAATCATCCAGGGATTTAAATCTATTGAACCCTACTTTTTGACTCACACAAGTTTTAATATAGCTTTGCATTTCCTTTTTTGGGAAAGCAAACATGAATATAGAGATATCCAGAGGCACAAAAGTAAAAAAAAAAAGAAGGAGGAATTCAGCGTTCAAAGGCGCAAACACAGCAGTGGGGTTAACCTGTTCCACAAATTTTTCATTTATGAGTATGCATGTGAGAATATAAGACTAAAGAGGAGGCTATTTATAGTGCTCAGAGTTCTCAGGACTCCAAGATTTCATTTTCAGCTGAATGGGTGGATGGTATCAGATAATATCCAGGGAATATAATCATAGAATAATCCATTTTGAGGGAATTGAGCCCTATCTTTGAAAACTTCAAACAATATTTATTAGAAAAAAGTTCGGTAAGGATACATAGTGTTGAAAAAAAAAAAAGGCTCAGGTAACTATCTTTATCCTCATGTAAATTAGATTAATTAGTTATTTTGTAATCTTTTGGGAAAAGCTGATAATAGGAGCTGCATTGTTTATGCAAATAGTGTCCAAATATGCAAAATGGACATCAGATTATAAATTAAACCTCAGCAAACTGATTAGACTGAGTCTATCTCTAGAAAGCAAAAACCTCGTTAAAAACATTGACTCTATATAAAAAAAATAAGAAAACTTTTTATTTTTCTTTTGTAGTGTATAGTAGTATACACAAGAAATTCATCTTAACATCACCTTAAATCTTCATTTTCCACCCATGTGGAATTGGTTTTTAATCAGTGCAAGTTCTTTGAAAAACACCATCTTCCAAAGGGATGAGCACAGTTTACTCTTTAAATGAAATAAACCAAATCTTTACAGCAGCTAGAACTCCTCAAAATTCTGAGTTAGTATGTAATAATATCCTTGTTCCTGAAGAAAAATAAGAAAAAAACTCTATATAGAAGTAATTCCATTACTGGAATACTGGCTGAACAGAACAAACTCATCAGGGAATATTCACAGAACTTTGTCAACTTGTTTACTCATATTTACTTTAGTTGGAAGTGCAGAAAAACTAGGAGACAGCATTTAACTCAGCTATGAATTTTTATGCCTGTATTTTAAATTCTGTAAAGAGTAATGATTTTGGTTGCTGAATCTTATAAACTGACTACCCTTCAGAAAGTACAAAATCAGTACAAAATCTTCATTCCCTTGAAGACTGAGATCAAAACCTCAAAATCAAGACACGTTATTGAAACTTCAAATGACCATATGACTGACCTTCAAAATCAAACTTACTGTCCTACTCCTTTATGTCTATTATTTTAGCTTTATAAATTCCCTATTCATCATAATTCATTTAAAAATATTAAATATAAAGGAGTACATCACATATACATTAAAAATACATCACATCATGATTTGAAAGAGCTGGGAAAAAAATCAGCAGGAGCAAGTATGTGTAACACAGTGAACAATTGATGTGCTACCCAAACTTGTATCAACAGTGTACTGCAACTCCTTGCAAAATTCAATGTGAGTCGAAGTATCAGTTTTTTTAAAAATTGTTAATCCCTACTCTGAGAACTGCCAAAACTCTTAAAGAGGAAAAGCACAAGGCACAGTTTGATCCCCTTCATCTCAGATGTATACTCTTATACATGTAACCTAGGAATTTTATTTTAATAGAAAATTTATTTACATATTTACAATTTTATTTACATAGAAAGAATGTTAAATCAGTAAACCAACAATGAAGTTGTTCCTTCCTGTGTCTGACATGTATATGTTTCCACAGAGAGCCCTAGTGGTATCAGCGGATACTACTTTCTTCTCCAAAAAATTATTTCAAAAAGTTTTAATAAAAAAAAAAAAGAAGTCTGCTGTACCAATTCTGTGAGTTTCTAAGGTCAGCAGGCTTAAAATAGACTGGAAGAGTTGTGCATCTCAGTAAAGGAAAAATAATAAAAGTAATTAAAAAACAAGTTTGTCCCCATTTTATGGTACATCTTATTTCAGTTTTCCATTTTTCTCAACTCCGGAAAACAAACTAGTTCTGAGTTTCTGGGTTTATGCTACTCACAGTCCAGCATTGATTTTACCCTTAACTAATACATAAACAATTTTAGCTTGAGAGTGACTTATTTTCAGTTTGTCAAGCTAACAAGAATTGAAATCATGTTTTTCCTTCATTTTTCTGCAGTCTGCATATGCACGT
Source organism: Pachyramphus minor (assembly GCA_013397135.1). NCBI lineage: Eukaryota > Metazoa > Chordata > Aves > Passeriformes > Tyrannidae > Pachyramphus > Pachyramphus minor. The sequence goes on along the minus strand of VYXB01008447.1, from coordinate 16,425 downwards.
TCTTTTTTTAGAATGAAAGTGTTTTATTTAGACATCCATGAAATGTTAATATTTCACATATTATTTTTTTTTTCATCTTGAACTGGAAAACAATCCCAGAATACGTGCCCCAAATCAAGACAGGGGTGGCAGAGATCTTTCGCTATCTAAACATGTTTCTTAGAACGATTATGGGACTTAGCATTTGGAACAGAGAATCAATATGACTGCCATTATATTTACATATGTCTTTGGAAAATGTGGCTGCTTTGAAAGACATGTTAGGCAAAAAGACAGTAAAGAAGAGAATTAGATCTAAATATGAGTGATTATGGGATGTAAGCTTTAGGAACTTCTGTTCAATGCTGCAAACCATTTCATTGCTCTCTACCAATAAAACAATGAAATAGGAGTTAAAAAGAAAATGTGGCAAGTAATAATACTAGAACAAATAAAGGTCTCAGATGTAAGAATATGTAAGTGTTTCTCAACATAAATAAAAGTTGTATTTTCAGATTTACAGCTGCATGACGTGGGATGAGTCTATTCAACTGCTATGAAGTAATTCAAATATGCTGCAGTTGTACTGTCCAATGAACATAGGATGTGAAAGTACAAAAGCAGAAGGATACTAAACAGCAAAGATCAGCTTCCACTCTGGAAAGACAGCTAAGCCAAATAAACTGCAGTTTATAATGACACTGTGTTTATCCGTAATATGCAAACCCAGCAAGGATCAATAGCTCCATTATACTTGGACTTAGAGGGACAGAAATAAATAGCAGACCTGGAGTCCACTGGCAGTTTTCTGAAGTTCATTATCAAAGTCTCCAAGCACTAGACCAGCTGTATCTAACATCACTAACTTCAGTTATGTTCCCGGAAAACAAAAAATGTTTTCCTTCATGACACAGCTTCTGGCTTCTTCAGACAACATTTCTGATCTGCGTCTGTCTCCCATACCGTCCAGTCTAGTATCCTCCATGGTTTTTGATAGTGGGCTTCTTAGATAGTCTTGAGGCTACCTGTCCTGTATGCCAGCCTGATTTGGTAATAAGGCTCAGTTGCCTGCTATAAACGTATGCCAGCTGCAGAAAGATTGATAAAATCTATCAGTGCATGTGAGGTGTTAAAAAGCTTCTCTCAGGACCCTGACATTAGTCACAAATCTTCATAACTGATACTATCTTAGAACTTTGTCCAGGCTGAAGAAGGAGGGTTTACCTTCACTTTGTAGATGTCCAGATTGACTTGGCAAACCTGCAAGATCTTTCACATCACTCACTAGAAGGATAGAACCAGCCCTTTGTTCTTCAAGAAAACGTTGGCACATACAAATGGAGAATATCTAAACATTATGGGCAGCTTTTAGCTTTTAGTTTGTAGGTTTCTCCAAAGAGGTAGCAGTTCATAAAAGAATGATATACAGGATCTCTCAGCCCATCTGAATGATAGGTGGTAGCTTGTACTCAAAGTTAGGGGTTTTGTGCTTACATATAACATTGCATACATACTGAGGGTATAGGTACTTGCATTTTTGATTGTTATTTGGGGATTTTTTTGTGGTTTTTCTTAATCAGTGGTTTGTAAATGTCCAAACTAGGCTCCTTGTTAGCAGACTTTGTGACTGTGTCAGGAGGGTGAGACAGATGCCCTCCCTGAGCCCATCATGGTTTTGATCCTTTTATCCGAGTTGGGGAATTCACCTGAATGCAGTGCAGCTCCTTCTTCCCATCAAAAAAAATAAGCTGTGGAGAAAGGAGATGGCATGCACCAGCTGAGATGGGCTCAGGGTGTAGCTGGGATGGACTAGGAAGAGGAACCAAATGTCACAAACTGAGCCTGAGATAGATGTTGGACAGATGGAGAGACCTGCTGATTTTGACATGTCCACTGGTTTCAGAGGCTTTCGTTCAGAAAGACTATTAGTCACACCTTCAGGCACTGTATTACCATAGAATATTCCTTGAATTCATCTTTCCCAGAGATAGAGGCCAAATGCCACGATAGCCTGTTCTCTCCTCTGCTAGACAGGAATTCATAAAGGGAAACCTATACAGCCATCCCATTAAAAAAAAATATAAAAAAATGTAATGTTTAATGCAGTAGTAGGTCTAAAGGTAACAAATGGCTACTACTATACCTGAAATCCCAATTCTTTTAGAGTTACCTGTTTCCTAGGATACCAAGATTAAGAGAAAAAAACCACAAACACATTCACCACTTAGGATCCAGATCCTGGAAAACACATATATGACTACGCACTGAAAGACTCCAGTGAGCTGATGAAGGATCAGGAGAACATGGCAGTGACACACTTTTCACTGTTTAGGATCTGATTACAAAATTAGAAAGCAGTCAACCACAAAATAAAAAGCCTGAATTCTATTCCCTATTCAGGTAAAAAGCAACTGGAGCATCACCTCACAGTAGACACATTGATTAACTTGTTTTCTAGCCCCTAGAACTTTATATTCTTCAACATATGCCACCAGAGCCTCATTGAATAGAGAGGAAACGAGTTTCTATCTTGATGCTTTAATAGTAGGTTTAAGATGTGGATTTATGGCTCCTTAGTCTGAGGCGGGACAGAAATTTAGATCACTTGATAAGGTAATGGGTGTATTTATTCTTAGTATTTTGAAAAGAAAGCAATTTGCTTTTAGTAAGATCTGTGTACTAGATGTGTTTAAAGCACACTGACTTTATTGGGCTTGCAGGGATCTGAACTGCTGCTGCTGCAAAGCTAACTTGATGGTGAAACAGTCTGACATAGACGAAGAAGTGCCCAACTGTAAATGCTTGTAGAGGTTGCCAGCTCTTAATTTTGCATCTAATTTACCTTATACTGAATTAAGAAGAATTTGCCTTATACTGAGTTAAGAAGCCTTTCTTGATGCTGGTCCAGATTTGTCTTTTTATTCAGTTGTTTCTAGTCTAGCACTTCAGCTCTTTATCAAAGACAAACACAGATTAAACAAACAGGCCAATGTTTTGTTTGACCATCACAGGATTATTTTACACTACTTCAGTTTTGCCAATGGAGCAGTAAAAAAGGAAGATTTTCTAGGCTGTGTAAATTCTGATATAAAAGCTTACTGGAATTGTATAGAAGATCCAAGGAGAATTGCTTCAAATATGCAGAAATAAACAGTTCACATGCTTTAAAAAATGTTACTGTTTCTTTGGGAATAATCTGCATAGAAAAAAGGAATTAAAAGTGTTCATCACGAAGTTGCTAGCCAATTAAGTCAGACTAGAGACAGTGGTGTTAAGGGCTGAGTAGTCATTGGTAGTCATTTACTGATAGTCACTTGTATATCTCCGTTCTGTGGTAACTAAGGCATTTAATGAAATGAGAAAAGATGCTCAGTCTTTGAGGTTTCAAATTACGATGAAAGGATGTAACTGCAAAAGCATCTATGAATAGTATATGAAATCACACACGTGAAGTTGAAGAAAAATTGAAGACTCATGCGGGTAATTTCTAGTAAGTACTACAAATTTTATTACAGATCTTTGTTGAAAGTTGAGATCAAGTCCTAATTAGGAACTTGTATTTGAAATAATTAGTTAACTGGCATCAGGGACAGTGTCTGGTGATCTAGTACATATTCTGCCACTGACAAAATGTCTTCTAAGCCCTTAGCCACCAGGAAATGTGAAGTTGTATGAGTACATGAAATTCATAACTACTGTAAGGTTCTTGCATAAAAAGACCTCTATAAATGCAAAAATAATTTCATCCTTCTTCATCATAGTCCCCTTTCTACCTTTACTTTTCCCAAGAGAGAGAACTTTCCCATAGATCTAATTTTACCAGGCTTCTTCAAGGCTGTGCATTTCTTTCTAGCTGAAGAGCTCAGTGGTCTAACTGATACGTCCAGAGGCTCTATTAAGAAAAAGAGAAACAAGTGATTATTACACTGTTATAATAAATTATTATAATATTTAAAGAGGACCTCAAACCAAGTGATGCAGACTGTCTTGCCTTCAGACTGCTTGATTCTGTCTCTACAATAACTCTGCCTTGGAAANTTTTACAGCCAATATATAGCCAATTAACTTTTTCACATTTACCATATGTTTGTCTTCCTGCAGGGAGTATTTCCAGGAGGAAATCATAATGGGAAATAGTTCTGCCTTTTATATGGGAATAAGATCTGTTGATGATAGCTACAAATTCTTACATATCTCACAGTAGCTTGAAGAGAAGGTGCTGTTGAAATCTGAGAAGTGAAATGTAGAATTCAGCAATTAATTTCATGATTTCACAATGTTCATTTCTGTAAGTGATTACCTGTAAATGGTCCTTTGTCTTTTCCTTAGAACAGCTAATTAAAAGACTGCTGTTGCTGTGAAAACCTGTACTCAAGCTTGTTAGAACTTGTCACCTAAAATACTAGTAAATACACACACACTAGTAAATACCACAACAAATTGTGGTAAACTTTCAGTTCTAGATAATAGCTGTACTACCGGATGGTGTTCCTGGTGCTCCTCTATTCACTGTAACCAGAGGGGAACACTACAGTCATCTTGCAAACATCTGAAATTATTAAATGCAGACAAACTCAGCTAGAATTTCATAATGTTGTCTTGAAATTATAAAAATAAAATTTATAAATGAATGCACTGACTAACTCCAAGTCTGTGACTGATTTTTGAGCTGTTTGGTAATGTAGTTCCCCAGTTCATTTTGCACTGTGAGAGTACACTGAAGTCTCTTTTTTGCACCTGTGATTGCAAAAGTTAGTTGTCCAAAGGCAAACATAAGGACCATGAGTCTATGAAGGTGGCTAACTCTTTCCCAGACATCCAGTTGGAAGGTTCTGGACTCATGGGTCTCACACTAGGATTGTTGCCTAACTGGCTGGGTCACTGATCTGGCATTGCTTATGTCAGGGAAAAGCAATGTTGCCATTTGCCAGGCAAAAGAGCCCTTGCTGCTCTAGTGGCAACAGTGGAAGGAGAGATAACTGCTTGGGTGTTTAGGCAAATTCTCAGAGCAGAGGATGGAATGAAAGGAACTGATGAGGAGGAATTAGCTACTGCTGTGGTGAATTGGTTGTTTATTGCTGTCTGGAGTTGAACAATCAGTCTGTAAGTAAATTAGACTTGCCAGAAAAGGTGCAACCCAGTTTGCATGCTGGTCTGATTTTATTGTATTTTTTCAATTTATTCCAATACAATTGCTTATATATTTATTTGATTAACAATTACTTTTATCCTGGAGTAACAGTAGGAAAATATTGATTGGGAGAATTAAGAAGAAAAAGAAGGACTATCTTATTTATGCTTGCCTTAATTTTGGATCATAGACTTGAATTGCATTATTAAAAATATTATTTAAAGTGTCTGACATGGTTTCTAACCACATATATAAATAACTCTTGAAATACTAATTTTGCAATTATCAGTAGTTAAAAATGTGAATGGAAATATTCTGGTTTCAACACTAAGATCTGACAATAAAAGAATATTTAACATAAATAAGATTGGATTTTTTTTTTTTTCCTTTAGTTGGTTGGTTTTTGTTTTTGGTTTTTTTTGTTTGTTTTTTCTTAATACTAAATATTTCTCCCAACAGCTGTGGGTAATACATTCCTCATGAATCAAACTACCGCACCTCCTCCCTTTTCTTTTTGAAACATACAAAGTCTAGTAATCTCTCTAACATCATACAATTTCTTTTAATCATATGAAAATATAAGTTTCCTTTTCAAGTTATTGAGTCCTTTCTGGTTTTCATGGAGATAAATAGCCAAAAGAAACAATGTTAAAAATTTTAATTTATATAAAATGTACATATTTATTATGTATAACATATAAATTGTTTTCCATTTTAAAGACAGTACAACTCATTCTCAAAGTATGTGTTTTAATATTTTTATTTAAACTTGTCTAAATTAGCAAATTATTTTAATTACTTCGAAGTGTCACTGCTTGTGAATTAAGTTATTTATGAAAAAATGTCGTTGAGCACTGACAGTGATTATACATCAACACATTAATCCACTGTTTCAATAAAGTTCTTTTCTATTTCCTTTATTTAGAATCTTCTCTGAATATTTCATTTTTGGAAAAATAAATTCTCAATCCTAGGTTTTTAAATTTGATGATAGAAGAGAGTATATCTTTGTGACCTAAAAGTTTCTCGAAGCATACTGTTGGGTAAGATGAAAATCCATGATTTTCTTGATAAACTGCTGTTATGACCTGCCCCAGAAAGGAGGGGGTAACCTGGGTTCTTATTGGTAAGTCCCTTGGGGAGGATTAGAGTGAAATGACAGTGAATAATCCGTGTTTGAAAACATATATATGTAGGGTTTATTTTAGAACAATTTTGTTTGAAACGTAAAAAGGTATGTTGCCATTTTGGGTATCATCTACATCTATCATCTATATCAATATGGTATAAGATAACCTTTAGGGAAAATGCATGAGGGAGAGAAAGAGAAAGACAGGATAAGGGCAAGGGACAGTAAGGGAAAGAAAAGATGAGAGTGGAAAAATGTATATAGTCACCGCCCACGAGGTCCAGCAGTGAAACTTGGTAGTTGCAGCTTCCATGTCTGTCAGTTGAAGTGGTGGCCTTGATCCATTGAAGGTGCAGGAGGGAAGCCCACACACTCAATGAAGTTATGAGTTATTATATCCATGGATAGTGTCACAGGCCATGCCATGAGCCTCCAATGTCTCCTGGGCCTGTGCAGAGTTCCTGTGAGAGGCATGGTAAAAAGATTTTTCCCGCCTTTAAGGATCGGCAGGGCGATGGGCTTTAATGGGCCAACAGCCACCTCTTTGAAGCCTGCAAAAGTCCCCTGGTAGTCTTAGAATGTGTCAATCATTAACCGTTTCAGTCTCTGACAACTGCACAAATAATCTTGCAAGTGATCCTGAATTCAAACAAGGCACAGTTCTCCAAATACAGTGCAAAATTCTGCACTATTTCACAAAAATAAGAATGATAACCTTGGTAGCATTATGCAAAAAGGATCAGGATCAAAGCTAAACAACAGTGATTAATATCATACAATTGCAAAAAATGTAATTTTCACTATTATCTGGATATATAAATAGGAACACTGTCTCAGTGACACGGGATGTATTAATTTCTGCTCTTTTGGTAGAATTCCTTTTTGTATGGTCTTGGCAAAAATGCTTTCACCTGCAATGTAAAGTAGGTAAACACCAGGAAGAGAGTGTCCTGAAGTTTGCAGTTGTAATGCTCCTTTAATGAAATGCTCCTGTAATTCAGTGCAAGCATGTTAAGGTACAGCTGTGAGTGCTAGATGTGTTTTTTATACACAGGCTATGTGGGATTTAATTTCAGAAAGGGAAGATTTATTTTATAATACATTAACCGCCCAATTTAAACATTGAGAGAATTACAGAATCTGCATTCTGGAAATTTCAAAAGACATATTTTTTCAGGGGTTATAGTCAGAGTTTATGGAAACTACTTTTTATTTAAATGAAAATCAAGAATGAAATCTGAAATATTTGTGGTTACTGGTTACCAAATTTATTGCCACACTTATTTTCTATGAATATTTTCAAAGCTAGCACATTAATCACACTAACAAAAAGAAGGCATTTAAAACTCCCTTGAGACATACTGAGAATACTTTTTGACATTTAAGTATGTGCTTACTTTTTTGTTCCATAACATTTACTATAACTTATAGTTTTCTCCTCAGCTTCGGTGACTACAGTAACATAAAAGCCAAGGTATTTGTTATTTATGCATTTATTATGTGTATTTATTAATTAATCTTCAAAATAAAATGGCAAGTAAAATGAATGTCTGCAGTAAGGACATTTACAAATTGGAATTGGAGCCACTAGGGAACAACTGTTTATATGACAGTCAGAAGCACGCTCTTTAAATTTTCCAAGTTGATTTCAATGTCTCTGTCAAGATATAACCTATCCAACTATTAAACATGCCTGTGAGAGAACTGAATTAGTTGTTTGTCAGGAATTTTCTGAATGAACTGAATGAGCACTCCGAAGTCACAGATGCTAAGGCCCAGAGAGAAACTAAATGAAAATCTTTCTCTAAACCTTCAAACACTTTTTCATTAAGTGATTAAATTAACTTTTGCAGTTCTCTGTTGCGGCAATTTTTTTGGCTCAAATATTCCTGATGTCTGCTGTGTCAGATAGCAATTCAAGACCGTGCACTAATTAAGCAAAATTATAAAAAATGTTACATTTTTCTACCTGTGTTCTAGGAAAAAAATTATTTTACAAAAGATAGGAATATAGCTGCAGATATCCAGTAATTTTATTTTGACTGACATAATCTTCAGTCTTTCAGCACAAAGTCATCTACTCCATAGAATGTGCAACAAGAGAAGATTCATTTTAATTACATATATAGCAAGTATCCACATACATACTGCCAAGGTGTGAAGTACTTTACTTGCTGGTAGCCTTTCTCAGTACGTTGCTTCAGCAAAAATTGCAGAAAAGTGATCACTGAATAAATGTTTAAATAAATCAAACACACCTGAAAAGTGCATCTTTGTTTTCTGTTATGAGGAAAAAGCATACAACAAGGGTACACCTTTGTTTAGGAAAGCAAATGGTTAACTTAGTTTTGGAATAAAATTAAATAGAATCCTCAAAAGTTATAACACATGCTAATCCTCCAGGGAATCCTGCTGCTATATTTCTTTCTTGATACATGAAGCTGAAGTACACATCTATTATGGTTTGTGTTTTTGTCATTAGCACTTGACTTGACAAAATTGAGAGATTTTAAGTGTTGTTGTACATCTTCCATCGACAACATTATAAGATTTGAAGATTGAGTACTGCCACTCTTCTTTACATCCCTTTCTGAAATTCTTCTATGAACATGTCACATTCTTCATATGACATACTGAAAACATTACTCAACCCCTAATACCTTGATTTTATACTACCTTCAGTTGCCTCATTCACAGAATCACAGAGTCACAGAATAACCAGGGCTGAAAGCAACCTTTGCAGATCATCTAGTCTAATCCACCTGCCAGAGCAAAGTCACCTAGAGCAGGTTACACAGGAACACATCCAGGGGAGTCTTGAATGTCTGCAGAGAGGGGGACTCCACGACCTTGCTGGGCAGCCTGTTCCAGTGCTCTGCCACCCTCAAGGTAAAAAGATCTTCCTCATGTAGAGGTGGAACTTCTTGTGTTTTAGTTTATGGCTTTTACTCCTTGTCTTGTCACTGGATACCATGGAAAAGAATCTGGCACCTTTATCTTGACACCGACCTTTGAGATATTTGTATGTATTTATGAGGTCCCCTTTCAGTCTCTCTAGACTAAATAGACCCATGGTCCGTATCCCTAATGGTCTTTTTAGCCCTCCACTAGACCTGCTGCATAATCTGCTTGTCTTCTTGAAACATTCATCACAAGGGGCTTGCAGATTAGGCAAGGCAATAGAGAGGAGACTTTGAAAAAGGCTGGAGATACATACTTTTTGCACTCAGATTTTATCAACTATTTTTTGTATTACTGGAGGGAATTACTGGTTTAAATCTATGCATATTATATTTATAAATTTAAATTAAGAACTAACAACCCTAGGTGCAGTATATTTAATACTGGGGGTTTTTTTATCTTGTGTTTCTCTCTTTTATATACATCATTCTTATTTATTAGCTTGATCACTATTTCTATTCTGACTTTATAGCGGTTCACTCACTAGGGACTTTATAAATCAGAATATTTTTTCATATTTAGCTTATTTTGGTGTAATTTCAATGTGGTTATTTATAGGTGTATTACTATGAAAATTTTGGTCCAATTAGTTCAAATAATTTTATAGCAGAGGCTTTTTTCATGTGAAAAGGGCATGTCAATGTTGTTTGTTTTTACAATATGTAATACACAACAGAAGCTAAAATCTTTGGATTTGATTTTTCCTCAGCTCTATTGTCCTCTAAACTCTTCTCCACCCAGTTTTACTTTATTTCTATTATTCATTTTTGAATTGGTTGTATTTCATAAATAATTAACAGTTGTATGCAGTTTGAAACAAACATTCTTAACAATGTTAAGAAACACATAGGATTCCTTTGAAAAGTTTAGCTTGAAAAGTTTCACCAAATGTTTTGATGGATAGGTATTCAAGATAGCACAAAATGCGGTTCAATGTACATATATATTCCTTTTAAAGACAGATAGCTTATAGCTGAGCTAAGAATGGGCACAGTCAGATAAGGCGCTAAGAGAGGTAGGCAATATGATTTGTAAGAACATTTAGAATGGATATTTTTGGCCAACATTGCCATTTTCGAATGGCAATTTGAAAAAAAAAAGATAACTAATTAAAGTAAGAGATGGGAAAAAATAAATCAAAGTTGTTTTTTTTCTTTCTTTTGCAGGTGGATAGCAAAGGCCTCAGCTTAGAAATATTATGCATAAGAAACCTGTAAATACTAAAAGCAGTCATCTATTTATTAGTTATAACAGAGATTATATCCACTTCTCTTGCAAAAGTTGTGGCAGTTATTTCCTGTAGTACAATTGTATAACTTTCTTTCTCTGTCTTTTTGTACATTTAGGCTTCATTATTCACTCTTGATCTTTTTATTGACCAAGTGACCTTCAAGGCTCATGGAACTGGCAGAGGCAGTTGGGCTAAAGTGGGAGCTGAAGATGAAATGCAGGCAGGGGCGGACCTTGGAGGCACGACTGGAGCCTTAATGGGCCGGTGCCAGGGTGCATTGTGCTGGCTGCATGACAATTGCCCAGGAGCCGTGCAGAATGCATAGTCTCAAAATTTTCCTCGAGGTGAACCAGGAAAGTCATTTGAAAGCAGCCTGGGAAGAGATATGGCTTATAGTAGAAATGAAGCCTAAATCTGGTTCAGGGCGTGGATTAATGTGAGGTGGAATGCACTGCTTCAAGGCTGACTGGACTGTCCCAGGGATCAAATGCCAGTCAAGGCTGTAGTTAGGCGGCCGAAGCTACATCTACAACGCTCAAGAGAGAGATTAAAGATAAGTAAAGTCTGATTTATGGTTTCAGTTAGGGACATGGTTATTTATAATACAACATTCTTGTTTGATGTTCCTGTCTACATTTAATTTTATTTCTGATAGTGATATCTCCTGTTGCTGTTATTCTTCCAAGTCCTGCTCATTTTTCCTTCCCTAGTCATATATAATATATTTTTGTGAGGTTCGGCTTGCACATAAATACTATCATTTGGTCAGTGTCCATTTTACTTAAAGGAACAGCTAGAGAAATGTTCTACAAAGGTATCATTAAAATGCTGATATCTTCAAAAAATATTTTTTGATATCATAACGGGAAGCAGTAAAAATAACACATATTTAAAACATAGTTAACTTCGTTCTAATTCAAATCTTTTAATAGTTTAGCTATGATGGGAAAATCAAACCTTCTTTGGGTAGTTGATTGTCATGCCAGTTGATAGTTGATGTCAGTTTAATATTATTGCAGAGAATTCCCTTTTCAAATAAGATATGAATACTGTTTGCATTTTAATTGAGGCATACTAAGAGGAGGGTGCTATATATTGAAAACTATTTCAGATGATAAAGACTGGTAGAAAAAAAAATTGCATTTATGGGGCAAGAAAAGGCAGCTGTAGAAATCATTAAAAAGGTAGCTGGCTAACTTGTTTAAATAAATTATAAAAACATTGGATTAGTTAAAGTACCGGGAGTATATATATTATAGAATGCTTCTGAAAGGGAGCAGTTCTTACTTTGTTGCATATTATCCTCAGCAGCATGAAATTAATCAGTTCAGTAAGACTGAATAATTCTGAAAGAAACATTTGCATCTTTCACATTTAGATGTCTGAAAATTGAGTGTTTAAGTTGGAAGTAGTCATCCTTAATTCTTTTTGGTGATGATGGAAAGAAACAGACACCTTCAGATTAATCTGGCTTGACTTATATATCTGTGTTAGGGTGAGCTACCTTGTTCTTTGGAGTTCTCTCTCTTCCATCAATAAAAATTGATGAGGATGACAGATTTAAATAACATTTTGGAGGTCTATAGCCAAGTAAGAATAATGCCCCTCTCTCCACATCTCTCACTCATATTCATGAAATAACGACCTGTATGCACATCCATCTCATTCTTCAAAGTGTAATATTTTCCTTCACCAAGTACATTTTTGCTTTCAACCCTTTCAAAGGTGGTTGCACCACAAAGCACAGAGGAGCACTGTGAATAAAGAGCTTTAACAGGACTCAGAAGAGACAGTTTCTAATTCTTCAATGAATGAGATAAATGAGTAGAACTTGAAAGAATGGGTAACTCATCTGTGAAAATGGGATAAGCTGAGCACAAAATAACTGTTGTATTGAGGGAATACAGAAAAGCCCCAGGAATATTAATAAAATATTTAATAAAAATAAAACTAGAGGTATTGCATTCATTTAGAAACAGTGTGGGTTTTTCCCTCTCCCATGGTTAAGAATGGGTTTTTCTATGTATCTATTTTGTTAACTTTTTTTTAATCATTATTATTGTCTTCAATAATTTTTGTTAAAAGTCTGTGAAGGGAATGGAAAGAAAGGGTTAAATAGGTCATAGAATCATAGGATAGGGTTAGAAGGAACCTTAAAGATCATCTAGTTTCAACCCCCCTGCCATGGGCAGGGATGCCATTTACTAGATTTCTCCAACCTGGCCCTGAACACTTCCAGAAATGGGGCATCCACAATTTCTTTGGACAACCTGTGCCAGTGCCTTACCACCCTCACAGTAAGGATTTTTTTCCTAGCATCTAATCTAAACCTTCCCTCTTTCAGTTTAAAACCGTTGCTGCTTGTACAGTGTACTTTCTACCCACACAAAAATCCCTCTCCCTCCTTTTTATAAGCCCCTCTAAGGTACCAGAAGGCTCCAATGAGGTCTTTCCCTCCTCTTGTTCAGGCTGAATAATCCCAACTCTGCCAGCCTATCTTCACAGGAGAGGTGCTTAAGCCCTCTGATCATCTTCTTGGCCCTCTTCTGGACTGGTTCTAACAGGTCCATGTGTTTCTTATGTTGATGACCCCAAAGCAGGACACAGTACTCCAGGTGGGGTCTCATGAGGGCAGAGCAGTGGGAAAATCACCTTGCTCAACCTGCTGGCCACTCTTCTTTTGATTCACCCCAAGATGTGCTTGGACTTCTGAGCTGGGAGTGCACACTGTTGGTTCATGTTCAGCTTTTTGTGCATGAGAACCCCCAAGACCTTCTCCACAGGGTTTCTCTCAATGATTTCTTCTCCCAATGTGTACTCATATCCGAGATTTTTGTGGGCTCACTTCTCAAGTTTTTCCATGTCCTGCTAGATGTCATGCTGTTCTTCTGTCATTAACTTACAGAGAGCTTTGCAAGGTAAAGGACTTTTACAGCGTTAGAGAATCAACATATCCCTTGGTTTGGTAAAATATGTGTAGCATATGCATCTGGATTTTTTTTCATTTTCTTTTGCATGTTTCACTTTGTCATAAGGTTTGATTATGTTCTCCAGAAAAAAAAAAAAGAAAGTAGTGTGATCCCATCAAATCTTTTTTCCATCAGTGTAGGTTACAATATTGTTCATGTTTTCAAACCTGGATAACCTTTTTTACCAGATGGGCTGCGATGTTTCAGTGCTGTGCATTAATCTGAAATTAGGTGTCCACCAGAAATTTTAAATACATGAAAAAACTTCCCACTGGGTAAGAAGTTAATGAAACAAGGCTAAGTTAGCTCAAGTTACTTTACCACAAGCTAAGAGCCTGTATACAGGCAGCTACCACGAATCAGCTGAAGTGTGTGAAGCTGTTGCACCACAACTTGTTCATTCATATAAGCCCTTTACTGTGCTTTGAAATCTTCTGTATTTTGATACAGTAAGCATCACAGGTTGTAAATGCATAACTGATGGACTCTTTCTCTGCTTACTTTTTACTGTTCAATTTTCTCTGCCTGAATTGCATTAAACTACTGCATTAAAAACAACCCAACTCACACAAACAATTGAGTTATGTTGATTTAACTTAAAATTCTTAACTGATTTTTATTATTTTGTTTAGTGTTATGTATGTATATATGTATGTACAGTGATAGTAGTGATATAACATTGAGTATTAACAATGATTCAGCTCAGAAGCAGTTAATTTAATATTAGATTGTACACAACGCACATTTTCAATTTATATTTTCTTTAGCATACAGCCCAGTAAAGTTTCGTGTGCAAATTTTATGTAGAAGATCACTAGTGTGAAGTATTCCTTAACTCCAAGCTTGCTGCCTGAATGAAGTTTAGACCTTTAGAGCATGCCTTTTTCACACTGCTCCAATCCTTTTTACTCTGTGTCATTTGTGCATTTTGTGCTGCCTGGCTGTGTTAGACTTCATGTGAACTTGCTTTGTGTCTGCCAGTTTTACCCTGCCAGAGACTAAAAAGAAATTTAGGCTCCTTACTTCTACCACTGAACTGCAACATGACTCAAGCAACATAATTTTCCTTAAGTTAAGCATGATTAATTTGTTTTAAATATTCTGAACATGGGTAGTGTTATGAAAGGGAAGACTGGACTGCCCTAGAAGTTTTTATACTACAGTTTTTACATACAATCTGTGCACATAGTCTGCACTACCCGCACTTCTGTTTCATAGAATCATAAAATCATAGAATCGATTGGGTTGGAAAAGACCTCAGACATCATCAAGCCTAACCCTTGGTCCAACTCCAGTCCATTTACTAGATCATGGCACTCAGTGCCACATCCAATCTCAGTTTAAAAACCTCCAGGGGCGGTGAATCCACCACCTCCCTGGGCAGGCCATTCCAATGCCTGACCACTCTCTCTGTAAAGAATTTCTTTCTAATCTCCAGCCTAAATTTCCCCTGGCAGAGCTTAAGCCTGTGCCCCCTTGTCCTATTGCTAACTGCCTGGGAGAAGAGACCAATCCCCACCTGGCTATAACTTCCCTTCAGGTAGTTCTAGAGAGTGATGAGGTCACCATCACGAGTGTCTGAAATAATGTAGGTCTGTGATACAGCTCACCAGAGTGTTGCCTTAGTGTGAAACTAAAGGTGTCAGTTGCATGCCTTGGGGAAAGGAAAAGGGTCTTCAGGTATGTTTGATGCTGCAAGATGTCCTTGGATTGAGTTGGAGGATGTGGGAATGAAGGAAAGCAGCCCTGGTGTAGTCTTGTCCTTATTCTTTTGGGAATTGACCTCATTCAGCTCAGGTTTAATCTTGGAAAAAGCTGTCTGGGACACTTGAATAATGAGCTAGTTGGGCAGTGGTGGGATGATCAGGGCCAGTGCTTGAGTTTACTCCCTAGCCCCTTGTGCTTTTCAGTGTAGACAATAGGAAGTTCTTTAGGATTCAGGAAAGAATAGGTGGCCTAAATCATGCTATCTATTTTTAAAAAGGTCTGCAACCCTTTTAGACAAACACAGTTATTCCTTGGTAGCTTTGACACACACTTTCACACTACCACAGAGGTTAAAACCTTCCATCCTTTTGAGGGCCTAAGTGAAACATGGAACACAGGGAACGCTCAGCAGATTCAGTGCAGCAAATTACTACTATCATGAACCAAAAAATAACCAATGGCAAGCAACAGTTGCCACAGTTTTTTTACCATTTGGAAAAACCCTCCAATTTTTAGGTAAATATCTTTCAAGAAGCTCAGGATCCTATTCTCCTGCCAGAGTTGATCATTAAATCACAAAGTCTGTCTCTTCTTCTTTCTTATCATTCTCTTTCTTTGCCTCTGTAAGGTTTCTGGAAGACAGTATTAACAACTCAGTTACTTTGTCAAACCCTGAGAGGTTTTCTCCAAACTGCCACAACTGTAAAGAACGTGGAGGAAGCTGTTCTGTCTAGTTTCAACCAGAATAGCTTATCATTAAAATTACGCTGGCATTGTCCTTGTCTAGTAAATACAGAACTGACAGCCTGTGGTGTATTACAGTGCTGCCTTCTCCTGTAAAACAGATGGTTTTTAAACACCAAATGAACACATAGCCTTTCAAAGGCAGATTCTGTTCACAACACAGTTATGTTGCCCTCCTTACCATTTCTGATATCTATGTATCTCACTTCACTGAGATACATACCTATAATACATTTAAATTGCAGTAAAATATTATTTCAAAATTTTAGTTATGAGACACAGATGATACCAGTAAATTCAGCAGACTCTGGAAACTCTCAGGAGAGGCTGAGGTCAGCTGTAGTGCACAGCATTAGGAAGAATGAGTCACTTCCATCCTCTCATTTATTAAGGCTTATATCCATACCAGGCTGAAAGAGAACCAACAGTTATGGAAGAATATTTAGCCTCTGAATTAAAAGAGAGTGTTTGTTATTAAAGCCTAAGCTTCACAAAACTACCTTTCCCCCACTCTGTCTTTTGCCAATACCGATAAACCACTAGTGTAGGTTTGTAGTAACTGTCCAAGTTTTTT
>VYXB01008446.1:1601587-1761999 GCA_013397135.1 Pachyramphus minor | reverse complement strand
GAAGGGGCATATCCAGGCAAATCTTAGTGTATCTATCAGTGTGATAGTGTGATATCAGTGCCACAGTGTATGTGGCAGCTCCAGGACACGGTGCTCTCCCGGGGGTGTTGCAGTGTGTTGGGCCCTTTCCCACAGTGATTACCTGTTCTCCTGGGATAACAGTGAGTGAGTAACAGAGAATCCACTGTGTGCTAATGGGCAGGCAAGGCCCTCAGGGAAGAATAGCACACAACTGACTGGGTTAAAGGCAATATTAATCTGCTCAGGGTGAAAGGAGAGAGTGCTTCTGCCCCTGGCAAATGCATTCTGCAAGGTAACTTTTTCACACAAGTATTCTTGTTTTGTATGTCTTAACCAATTTTGGTCTTGAAAGTTATGGTGTCCCAGAGTTATTATTAATAACGTCTTCCACACATCTTGGTTGAGCTCTTGCAGTCCCAGTGTCTAATCTGTTACTGTGTGGACCAGAGATACCACTGTCAAGGCAGTTCATAAGTCAATAGCTTGGCTGGGAAACGTCCTCCTCCATTAGTGAGGACAGATGAAGCCCCTTTGACCAGCTTCATTTGGACTATAGCTATTTTGGGCATTCACTCTTTCCTAGACGGCATGAAGGAGGTCTAGATCTTGTAGACTGACATTCAGAGGCTGGGGGATAATTGAGGTTTTTGCTTGCTTTACTGTAAAATACCTCAGAGTGGGTGTATCTTGTTTGTGGTGCGGTTTCCTAGAGGTGTGGTGTTCTCAGAAGCAATGCTATTCCTGCCTTGTGACCCTCTGGTGCAGAGCAGTCTGTAGGTCAGGCACACTGAGGGAGCACAGAATGGGGTGTTCTGCAGGGGAGGGGGTTTCTTGATGTTCTCTGATGGTGTTTGCAGGTCTCTGGGAGAAGATGGCAGGTTAGAAAGTAAGAGGGATTCGGTGCATAATGACACTTCTTGCTTCATTTGTTGTGCCAATCCCCACTCCAAACCAGTCCTGCTTGTTTTAATTTGGCAATGATGATTTTCCAGAAGGAATCCTGAACTGTTGCCAGTGAACTCCCTCAGCTCACCTGGCTGAGTGACTCCTGGTTTCCTGTAAGGTGAGGAACAGCCCTGTTCTCACTGAACATTACTTAGATCACTTTTATCTGTGATAAACACTTATCCCCTCGACTGAAGGGATGCAGTGACTTGATTTAAGATCCAGGAACAGCTTCACAGCTCTGTTTGCAGTCTGATGCTGTGCACATGACTAACTCAAAGGTGCAGGTTATGAATCCCAACCAACCATTATTATCCTTCATAAACTGATACAGTTTGTCTTGCAAACATACCCCATTGTCACAACTTGAAAGCTGAAAAACTTTATAGTTCAATTACTGCTGCAAGATAAGGGGGTTTTTATAACTAAACTGATTGATAATAATTTTTGCTTAATTATAAGTCATTTTAAACACAAATAGAATTTTCTGAGTGCTTCAAAACTGTCATATTAAACTAAGTTCAACTCTAATTTTTCTCTCTTTTTTTGGCTTATAGTGTAGTTATGCTTTTAACTACCTGGCAATAATCTTGTTATTCACATTCTTACTCTTTCACTTTGTCTCTCCAGTTAATCCAATGAGCAGTAAAATCCATTATTCTTCATTTCAAGTATTATCACTACAGGAGATGACCTAAACCAGAGAACTTCAAATACTTCTATAGCCTAAATCTGTGAAAGAATTATACTTTCTGGCTGTCCAAATCTGTTCATGTTTCCCATATGTGGGAAAAGGGATGCTGTGCCTCTCCTTAACTGTTATGTTCACAGCTAAGAAATTAATGCAGGTGTATCTTGGGTACTACTATATCATAAAACTGGGTTTGGGGGGATGTGTTCAAAACTATTTAGAGAGGAGTTTAAAAGTTGCAAAAAGTGTAAGAATTAACAAGAGAGTGACTGAAATGTGGCATTTGTAGGGAGTCAAAACACTTCCACAAGCTGATTCAATTTGGGTTGGAAACATCGAATAACAAAAAAGCCTTTCTTTGAATGTCCTCTTCAGTAAAAGACTTGAGGTACTTTGCAAGTAAAACTTGCTGACCAACAGGTGGTGGTGAGAGCTGATGTGCCTCCAGGCAGGTTTAGCAGGGCCTGCAATAAGCAGCAATATTGAGACTAACTGGCCTTGGTATCTATTCATTGTAAGAGTCGAAGCTGTTCCTTTTGCACTCCTGTCTTCAACTATTGCCTTGTTCTGTGGAATTATTCACTGAAGTAAAGATAGTCCTGTGGTGCATTTTAGATTAATCACCATTCTCCAAAGTTTTGTAGCTCTCTTGACAAAGGTAATGTTGCATGCACAACATCAGATTTCTGTTGGAGTGTATCAGTAAGAGACACATCATGCAGAAAACGGGCAAGATAATTATTCAGCTCTAATTGGCAGCAGTGAGTCCCTAGCTGAAACACTGAGGTTTTATTTTTCATCCAAAGTCTTAAAAAGCAAATAGCTTCACAATAAACTAACAGAAAATAGAGATGGAAGGAAGAATCTCTGAAGTAAGTCTTCTAGAACTGGACATCTTCCATTCTAGATGGAAACATCAAGGCAGTATAGAACTGCCTGGAGATTTTTTGAGGGGGGTTACTTGGGGGCTTTTTGAGGAAACATTGGCTCTTAGAAGCTTTTCCTCTTGAAAGGTAAGTAAAAACATTTAGCTCTGTCAGTGAGGGCAGAACAAGAAAACCTCTTGTGTCATATGGGTTTTGCAGTAAGCAAAGTTTGTATTCCCTTATTTCCCTAGGGTTTTGTAAGTAGGTTTGTATGTAGTGCATTCCAGCAGGCAAGTTGCAAGTAAGATGAAATGATTTTTCCAGTAGAATCAGATGAATTCTACCACTCTTGCTGTACTCTACCTGTTTTTTGTCATTAGTACCTGCATGATTCTACCTCCCCTGAAATTCTCACCTCCAAAAGCAATAAACCAACAATGTCTTGGACTCATGGAGGAATCTGAGTTCACATCTGCTCTAAGAATGGTCCAAGTCAGTGATATTGCAAGCCCATCATTGTTTGGTATCACTAGGTAGTTTAGCAAAGGGGAAGGGGGCAGTGCTGTAGTGAAGTGAACCAGCAGGATGCATATTTTGCTCATGAATAACCATAGGAAGCTCTCTGAATGTTGATCACCTGTCTGAAATAAAATCCACAATTGCATTAGAGAAAATTCCTGACATACTAAATTTGACTACTTGTGTCAAAAAAAGTCATCCTTCCCTTGGACACCAGTTGTGTCCATTCTTTGCACGTCAGATTTCTAAACTAATCTTTGAAGCAACATTTGCTTTTATTCTTTCTGACTTAAGCTAATGGGATGAAAATAGCTTCAGAATATACCATTTCTTTTCCAATTTCACATAGTCAGCAATCCTTTATGAGGCAGCCATGACCTTCAATGCTCCAGTAAATATTTTTTTGTCTTTTAATTCTGCTTTATGGCAGAGCCTCAGTTTCGTGTCACTCACCACTACATACAGCTTGAAGATTAGCTTTTAGTTGATTAATAAAGGAATGCAGAATGGAAGTCTTCAGCCTGCCTGAGGAGTTCTGGCTTGTCACCAGATCTAATTGTTATCTGGGAGAGTGGATCCCAAAGCAGAGATGCAAATGGAGACTTGGTTTTGTTTTGAGTTTTATTTGTTTGCTGTGGGTTTTGGTGGGTTTTTTTAAAACCCTGATAGTGCAAAGTGCCTGGAGATAATCACCTGGAGCAGGTGTGGGTGGGGCCAAGGCAGTAATGTCCTGTGTTGTGAACTGTTTCATTTAAAGAAGTGCCCAAATACGTGGTACCCTGAACACAGAAACAAGTCAAAACCACCTTGGTTTGTTACCAGTTAGAAAATACCACATAATAGTTCCTGTTATTGCTGAAATATTAAATGACAGCTTAAAAAAAAAACCTCAGAGCATGCAAGCCAGTTCTCCAGGACTGTTTTTCCTTGATAAGCAAACAGGATTTGATTAAGTTTCTGAATGCCTAATCCTCCCTATTATGCATTATAGTCTCCATGTTTGTTAGGCATAAAAAAGGGGAAATGCATCCTGGTTGTATTTGGAATACAAATTGCTATGCATAATTAGTAAAGCTCAGTAATGCTGATTATCTTAAATAAGTGTCATGGAACAGAGTATGGACTCGGCTAAACCACTGATGCCAAATTCTGGGGGTGTCTTTTGTGTTCTTCCAGGTAATGTGGGTACCTGTAACTTGTTCCAGCTGGGGAACCTTGTCAGCAGGTCCTTGGATGAAGCTTCATTCTGTGCACAAAAAGGGTGTTTGAGTGGGGAGGAAGGAGAAACTGGCAGTGATGATGATTTTATCCCTCACAACATATGCTCAGCCCTCTGTAAGCAGAGCATTCAGCTGGAGAGTCACAGTGATTGATTGCTTTTGCAAGTCTTGAGCCAAATCAGACCAGGGCAGTTATGCACTGACAACACATTAGATGGGGAAAGACTGAATTTTTATTGTCTAAACTTCAAACAAAGCAAATAAATCTGCTGCTGGTTTCATGCTAATAATCCCATGTGCTCTGGGATGCCTGCATTTTGAATTTTTGTTGTGTTTTTGTTTTCGAGGTGTCTAGCTAAGGCTTTTAGTAATTCATGCCCATAAAAGTAACTTTTTTTGGTAAGTTTTGAAATAATAAGGCAGCAGCTATTTTATGGTAACTGGTTTGAAGTGTTAGTATATAATGCTGTACTAGAGTGCACTCTAATTTTGTTTATAGCATTTGATTATCATGTCATTTACACCCAGGGTAGCAGAAATTGGCTGGATGTCAAGCAATAAATTTTAATAGGCTCACCATCTGCATCATTTGGTGTGGCATTCAGTGATTTCTGTCCTGATGTGGCAAACAAGTTCTCATTCTTTAGGCACTGCTGCTCTTTGGTTGTGCATGACTGAGCTGGCTGCACGTAGCTCAGTGCCCGGTGTTGATCTGCACATTAGAACAACATGGAACACAAACATTGCACAGGTAAACTCTGCAACTGCTGGATTTCCAAACTGTTCAGAAGCTGGGGGAGAAAAGCATGTGTGTCAAGAACTCATTGCTGATCCAGCCAGTAGTGCTGCTGAGGGATCTGCACAGACTGATAGTGTGGAGAGGTGAAAAAGTGTGTGTTGTGATCAGCAACCCTGAGTGGGTCTTGGGGTTTAGTGTAGGAACAACCACAGGTTGTGAGGGTTGGATAAAGGGCTCCTCATGGAGTGGGGGCTGAAATACCCAATGCCCTGGGGGAAAAATAATCAACCATTAAACAGCCTGAGCTGTAAATCTGTGTTCATCCACACTGAAGCAACTCACTCCTTTCAGATAACCCAACACTGCAAAGACAAAAAGTATATGTTCACAAGTCATACAGTTATCTATCTATAGTGTCTCTCTTTGTTCTTAAATAATACTTGCAAATTCCAGCTGAGATACAGTGAAAGGGTGTTTGATCTTGTAGCACTGAAGGGAGTCAAGTGCAAAGATTTTCACATGATTAATGCTAATGAATAATTTCATGGTAACAGAGAATAATAATAACATAACTCACTCTCCTAACAAAGGTTTCTGAGTGGCACAGACATATGCAGCATCAAAGACATCTGCCACAAGTTGGTATTATTCACCAGGATCAGTGTTTTTTTGTTCCAGGTAGGCACATAAGGAGGTGAGATCCACTTTTTATTTCAGTTAGATGAGAAATAAACCTTCACTTAAGCTTTTTTTCACACACAAGCTGATATAATTTTCAGCAATCCCATGGAATGAAGAGAGCAATATAAAAATTAAGTGACCATGCAAGAGTGTTGTAACCTACACCTCAGTGGCTTCTCTTCTGTATCTGGGCTTTGTGACAAATGTGTGTCTCTGCTTAGACTGACGGGCTCTACAGAAATGAAACAGCTCAGAGGTCTCTCTGGCAGAATAAGCAATAACATCTCTTTGCCAGTCAGCTGCTGCACACTGTGATTAAGAGAAAGTGATGAATTCTCATAAGGATGTTGATTATTCCCCAACTTTAGCTCAAATGCCTAGTTGCTGATTATATTCTAAGGTGCTACATTGCTTTCTTTCCCAGGATTTTTTTCTGCATTAAGAGATAGTGGCCCTTCCCCCCCACCCCTGGCACTAGGTTTTTACCAACCAGCAATTGGTTGTGGTTCTGCACAGGCTCCAGTGGGAGTTCTCCAGCACTGAGTGGCAATTCTTACCAGCATTACCTGGCCCTGTCATATTTGCTTCATTACTCAATTTGCACTGGTGACTCTTTGTGATGGACCTCCAAGGCAAGGAAAATGTAACTGTACAATGTGAGAGCAGCGTGAAATAGTGATTGAAGGGGTATGGAAACATGCACCTAGGAAAGGTGACAGAGCAGTGAAATAGTACCTAGCACGTGGTAATGCTTTCAGAAGGGTGGTAAAGGTTCTTGCCAAAAGCAAACAATGTTTGGTGAAACACCAGATTATAGTCCTGTGGTCAGAGGGAGCTTTGGGGGCTTTCCACTCATTTCCCTGCACAGTTCAAGAATACCCAACCCATGAAAGCTTAAAGGAGAGATACTCTGATGTACAGAGAGCCCCCCTCCAAACTGAGAAGCCATGTGCTAGGTACAATTCCACTGGTCTTTAAGGGACCTGTTGCAAGTGTTGAAATCACTGGCTTTGAAATGCTTCTTAAAAATCAACTCGTGTTGCGTGTTTCCAGTAAATGATTAGCACTGAACTTTGGGAGAATTTTCTCCTGCTTTTACTGTGGTAGCTCTGTACCCATTCCAGAAAGGCTTGGCTGTAGTACCAGCTAGGGCACTAATGAATGAAGCTTTTAAGAGCTCAGGCCTTTCATTCGGTAGGTTTCTGGTTTGAGAGATCAGAGTCACAATTTCATTTTTGTTTTCTTGGGAATATCACAGGTATTACGCCAGTGTCCCTATGGTATCCTTAAACACGTCATGGAAACCCTCAGCAATGCTCTCACACAACAATAGAGCAAAATTAAATTAGAGCATGTTTTCACATTGGTTTCCAAATATGCATTTCCCTTAGGAAGTTGTGTATGGCTGAATGCTGCTTAATTCCCCAAAAATATTTATCTGGGCAACAGCTGGAGCATTATACTCAGACTTTTGTAAGGTAACTGAAATAAGGGTAAGACATGAATACTGAAATAGCATAACTTTTTCATCAGTCATAAACAACACAGATGGGCAGTGGAGGTTACAGGAAACAGAAGTCAGAGGTTGGGCAGGGTGGATAAAACACTGTTCTCTTTTTGTCAGCCATGGCACAGTAACTGAACACTTTGCCACAATCCATTTAAAATCTTAGACATAATGGATAAAACCAGAAATGATTGAGAGTGAACTGCACTTAAGGAAATCTGGCTGATTTCCATGTCACCTTCTCCAGCTGTAAAGTTACAGTTCAAAAACCAAAACAAAAAAGTGTAGCCGACTGTCTGATTTAAGAAATTGCAATCAATTGCAGTGCCTAATTATCTCCTTAGGAGGTTTGAGGAGATAGTAATGGATGGAGATGCTTTTCTCTCAGCGTGAGGGGAGCTCACCAGAACAGCTTCAAGGCTTCAAATAAACAAACCCTTGCTATCAGCAAGGGAAGGACCGAAGTCTTAAATAAGTGTTTCTGATTCTCCTGTCTGAATCAGGAAAAGCCAAGAGTGGGATGTTTGTGTGTAGATAATTGAAACAGTGGTTTAGGGAGAAGTGTCTTCACAATTCTCTCCAGATCCTGGCAGAGATTATATTTCTGTACAATATCTGAGGGGGAAAAAGTGAAATATTAGGGAGCCTTGTTCGAACCATATACCATGTGTGGTACATGGTTTATAGTTCCCAGTGCTACAGATGGAACTGTTAAAGGACTCTGAGCTCATAGTCCAAGAGAAAATGTCATCAGGCTTTTAAAGTCATTCATTGTTTGCTTACTCTATAGGAAAAAAAAAATCTCTAAATTTGTCTCTCTTAAATACAACTGGCTCTACCAAGGCTTTTTCTTTCTCTTCCCAGCAAAGCAAAATGGGAATTTCTGAGCTTGAAAATAAAGCCCCACCTTAGCTTTTCCCTTGTGCTTTAAATTTACTGGGTTTATTTTGCTTTTTTCAGTAGTTTAGGAGTAGATGTGGGCAGTTCTCTTGTGATTCCGGCTCTCATTTGCAAACAGACAAAGCAGGAGGTGTTTGAGTGCCTTACCCAGCAATCCGAGTAGCAATTGCTGAGGGCTGCTCTGGAATGGGATGTGTCTTGTGGGGCTGCAGTGTGGCAAAGAGTTCAGAAAGATACAACACATTCTTTCACTTCAGGTAACTTATCTTCTTACTTCAGAATTCCAAGGTGTGCACCCTGAATTCTTAATTTTTTTCCACTCCCTTGAAAAATTCCACCAGAGTCCCTGGTGATTTTGTAATTACTTTACAGCAGGATGAATATTTATGGCCCTTTAGATTTGCAGAGATAGGTATGGACTAAAACCAGGTTTAAAACAGAAGAAATTAAGCTTTTTTTTATCCTCACTGGGGTTCTAAAGCCTGTGCAAATAAGACCCCCTTACCGTGCATCCAGCACTAGGAAAAGGTGTTGAAGTGCCATTATATGAGGCAAAACATGCTGCTAAAATACAAAGATGACAATAAGCCAACCCAGGTTTCAAAAAAAGTCTTATTTCAAGGGAGTAAAGATGTTAATCACTATTTACCCTGAGCAGATGGAGCACATAAATTGCTTTTGGTGTTTCCCAGACACAAACAGAAGTTAAAAGCCCCTAAAAAACCCCAGCATCACACATAGAAAGCAAATAATGACAAGAGTGAAAAGAATTCCTTACGATTTCCTGAGGACTGTGTTGATACCTCTGACAATGAATTGCCTCTCAGCATCCTGCCCTTGGAAAAGTTTGTGCTTCTCAGAACCAACTCCTCCTTGAGCATTTTCCACTGGCTCAGAGACCAACCATTTAAACTTCCAGCTGTCCATCAGGGGTGTGCACTGTGCCACTTCAGGAATGCCCAAATGCACTTATTATGTAATGAGGAAAAAAAAAAAGCCTTTGTAAGGATCTGTTAACAGATTAGGTTTTTTCCTGCTACAACTCACTGTGTTATCTTGTCAGAACAGCTTTATCCTCCTTTTGATAAGCTTCCCATTCGGGACACACAAAGGATGCTGGAAGTCTCTGTATATTGCTTACCTTGCTGCTTTCCCTGCCCCATTCTCTATCTCTTCCCAGAGGCTCCCTTTAAACCTTCTCGCTTCTCCCTACTCACTTCTTAATCCCAAATCTTGAAAGACAAAATATTCCATCTAAAGAATTGCTGGCTCTGTGCCCAGCTGCCACCTAATTGTGTTCTCACAGTGCTGTCCTCTGCCACAAGGTCACTCTGCTCCCAGCTCCTCTGCTGTAGGGAGAGGGAAGGAGACAGAATGATGGGGAAGGGTTCCTGCAAAATAAACTTTGCCAAGAGCTGAGAGGAGGAGTGAATGTTGCATTTCATTGCTTCCTCTTAATAGAGACAACAGTAGGTTTGAGCTCTGACTCTTTTCTTTCACAAAGCTTTGCATTTAGTTTGGGCCAAACCCACATTTTCAGAGTTTGCCAGGCCTTGTCTCTTGCAAGGGAAGCGAAGAAAGTTCCCCCACTCAGACAGAGTTTAGTTTCCCACCCGGGGAGGCCCAGTCTGCGTGAGCTCAGCGGAGCCTCTGCCTCAGGAGCTGCGTTCCCGTATCTCGGGGAGGCCTCTCGTGTCCAGTGTGAACAAGAAATCGCAAATTTATTTCACTTTCAGTGTCTCCACATGGTATTTTTTTTTCTTCTCTCTCAATTCTAAATATGAAAAACTTGTTTGGAAAGAAAAAGTTAAGTAGAAAAAGCAGCAGAACAAGGCATGTCTCTGTCAGGCTCATGACCTTGTTGGTCTGGGGCTGTGGGGAACTGTCTCCTGGCAGCCACACAAACAGGGCACCCTGAGGAAAACTCGGGAAATGTTTTAACACCAAAATTTTCAGATTACCAATACAGGGCATCTAAGCTTCAAACAGATGCCTATATGCACTTACCATGTGTTCTGAATGTACTCAAATGAGCTCTGTTATTAATTTATATACTTCATTTTGTGCTTAATTTCTGCAGAATATCTGTTTGTTTTGCCAGTACTTTTAATGGTAGCTTTGTAAATTTTTAGAGGATGTAAATTGTGAGAGAAACTATGTGGTTGGATCAGTTGCTTTTTATTTTGCCAGAATTTGGAAACCTATTTATAGACATCTAAGTAGACATTAGGAATTCCTGGAAAGAAAATAAACAATTCATAGCTTTCTGGGGTACTTGTCATGCAGTGAGAAGTAAAAACAGAAGAAAAGGGCATATGCATTGATTCTGACTTCAAATAAACTTAGATATAGCTTAACGTAAGAACTGTGTTCAAGATATTTCTACCCAAATTCAATACCAGTGAATTAGATGTTAATGAGGAGAGACAGCAGGGATAGATGCATTTGATGAAGATATAAAAATATGGAGAAGAAAATAACCATTTTAATGAAATCTTGGGAAACAAGTGAAAGAGAAGTGAGTACTGAGGAATTGGTATAAATTTTGACAGAAAAATTAAGTGGAAATTACTATTTCCTCAATTCCATAATAAGAAAGAAAATAGAATTTAGCAGACATTACAACTAATAATGGACTTTAAAATAGCTAATGGTTGTAAAGAAGGGCCCAATGAGAGGCAGTGGCTTTTCCCAGGCACTGATGTGGCTGAGTTTGGTGTTCCAAGTACAGGAGGCAGTGGTTTGAAAGAAGATGGGTTGGGACAGATTCACACTGAGCACAGGGAAAATAGGCTTTATGGGCTTGCAAGTAATGACAGGATGTTTAGGATGAGCTCAGTGAATTGTTACTGAGTTTGTTGTGATGAATATGACCATTATCCTGCCAGCCCAGACAGGAGCAAAAGCTTGTTGATGCCTTGCAATGCTGGGGAGCCAAGAGCTGTGAAAAGCAACAGTGACAACAGGATCGTGTGGGACTCTGAGAAACCATGACAGAGGATGTTAAATGATCACTTCAGACACTGAAGAGATCATTAAAAAGCAATAGAGATGCTAAACAGAACTTGGATTTCTGCCTCTTCCCCTCTCTCCCGTACTCTGAAATGACAGAGGCTTTTAAGACCAGAAATTATGATGAACAGACGCTTTAAATGATACTTTTATAATGCTGTTTGAAGAAATAGATCTTCCCCACCCTTAGTAATATGAACTGCATCTACCCATACCTCAAAACTGTCGTTAACCCTGCCCCACCCCAAACATCTTGTTCCACCTGCAAAAGCAGAGGGTGGCATTTGGCTTTCAAATAATAAAGAGAAGGCAGAAAAAGCATAAAGAAAGATAGTGGCATAAAGTGTCATAACCTGTTGAAAAGATTGACTCTGAACTGAAAACCACAGACAGCTCCTGTGCCATCTGTTATACCTGGAGATATCTGGCAAGTGGCTACAGCAGTGTCAGGTGGAGAAGCTACAGGAGACATCCTAAGGTCATGGATGGGATAAAAACAGAAAGAAAGGATGCTGTGTCTGTGTCAGGTACCAAAAATGGTTTCCTTACCAATACCAGTTTGATGGGGAGAAATAAAGAAACTCCCATAGTACTAAAAGGAAATACAAATAGTTCTGGATAACCACAGAGGGAATAAAAAAGAAAAGTGAACTTGAGACTCTGCTGTGGTCCAGGGACAGCACCAGCTGTGTGTGTGTTGATGAGTGAGGACAGTGACTCCTGAAATACAGACTGATGGTTCTAAACACCTTCCAGGAGGCATTTGTAGGAATTTAAAGGTCTATGAATCTCAGGGGACTTGGCATCTACTCACCAATGCCAGCCATAGCCCTGGAAGAGATTTGTCATCCTACCAAATAATTTAACCCCAAGACTGCCAGTTAAATCTTTTGTTGTTGAGTAGCCATTCTTAAAAATGTGGCTATTCCCTTTCTTTTAGTCTATTGCTACTTGGAGCAAATTTTATATTTCTTTAGGAAGTTCTCTATCAAATCCTGCCTTGCTTGTGTGCTTGAATGTCACTTGCACAAACTTGTAAGGCTTAAGAGTAAAGGATAAGGTCATCACTGGATGCCTGATATTTAAGGTATTAGATTACATGTAATGCTATCAAAAGGGAAAATAGCTTTATTTTTATAGTGAGTTCATCAAATATTAAAATCAACTATTTAAATTCAGTTGTAGTAACAAAAGGTGAATTCTGGAACACAAAGTAGGGAGGAAAGTATTGTAAAGCAGATCTAGAAAGTAGAAAAGATGGCAAGAGGGAGAGATTCATTAGTTGAATATTTTTCAGACTAATAATTACATTTGAAAGGCCAAAGAACATGCACTTCTTATGGTGTCCATGATTGGAGAGGAATGAAAGTATTTGGAATTTGACTTGATGAGTAATTTCTAAATGCAAATCCATAGTGGTGGAAGCTATCAAATTAGAGCAAGGTCAGCTGGGCTCCACTAATTCACACCAACTGTGGAGCACATTCAAATTAGTTTCCATCAGTTGTGAACCTGGGTCAGAGCTCATTTTACTGACAGAAATCCCCATGGAAAGGGCCAGACACCAGCAACAGAAAGGTAGTAAGAAAACTGATTTGATTTAGTTATGGCAGAACTCAGGGAACCTGGGCTTATTCCTGCTGCCATGTATATTAAAAAAACAGTCCAGAAGATTTAATGGATTATTCTGCAAAGTTCATTCAGTTTTCCTGGGCTGGCAATTAATTTTTTGCATCACTAGAAAATTTAAAAGCTGTATCTACTGTTACAGTAAAGACAAACAGTACTGAGAGCTCCTGACAGGAGGGAAATCCATGAACAGTGCTCTGAAGGACTTGATTATCTCTAACTGGCCTTTGTCTGGAAGGCAATTGCTATCTAACTAGGATTTTATGAAAATACCTCCTGAGGAGGCTTTAGGAATATAGAGCTGTAGCACTGTGTATTTATCAACATCCTTTTGTTATTTTAAAAGATATATTGGAGAAAACCCCAGGATCCCACTATCCTCCCTCACCCATATGATGCTTAAGGAGTTCAGTGCAGGAGCAGTAGGTAATCAGTACAGGAAATTCCTGAAGCATTGCTGGATAAAGCTGGACAAATGTTGCTTTAGTAATTGAGTGTCTTTTTAGGTTTGCTATACATTTTTTTTCATTATACCATAGACATTTTCAAAATATTTTTCTCTGAATCTGATCTTTCTTAAATCCATCACTTTGCAATTTGTACATTGCACTTTGTAGGCTTAGCAACTCCAGAAAATACACTGTTCTGTTCTAATCCTGAGCACTCAATTACTTAAGTTGCTAAATTAATGGTAAAGGGTTTAAAGTTTGTTTCTGTAAAACACACGTTACCTGATTACTGCTCTACCTGAAATGAGTTGACTATTTCATATGAATATGGGAATATGCATTTATATTTAGATATGGCTATATTTGTTTATATATGGCTATATTTATATATTTTTAATACATACAGTTCTATGGAAATATACAGTCAGATACTTTTATGGGCAGTAAAATCTGGTGGGACTGTTTCTTGTGGACCTAAAAACTAATTTTACACTTCTGCAAAATATTTGTAGCTCAAGAAGGAGGTGAGAATTCCCATCACTTCTCATTGTTCACATTCTGATTTGTTTAGATCACATCTGTGCTCCCCTCTGTTCTGTGCAATAAAATGTGTATTTTTTTTTTAGTGTGAATATAAAATTATTGTGCGGTATCACCTGAGCTGGCTCTGATCATAATTAGGCACTGATTTCATTTTTTTTTAGTGTGAATATAAAATTATTGTGCGGTATCACCTGAGCTGGCTCTGATCATAATTAGGCACTGATTTCACATAGTGAAAGTATGTTTTCTGAACTCTCTGATGCCAGAGGTCAAATCCAGAGCATTGGCAGGATTGTCTAATGACTTGGACGGACTTTCCAGTGCTGGAGTAGCAGTGACCCCATGAAATTTCTGCAGACACTTTCAGCTGTGGTCAGAACCATGTACTAGAACAGGGGCACGAGTGTTAATTTTACATTCATCTGACACTGTTGAAAATGGTTTATTATGTAATTAAGGATAAATATGCCACACTGAAATAAACATCTCAGTATTGACACCAGTGAGCAGCTGGAGCTCTACCCTCAGTGCTCTGCTGTTACTCTGCACAGGGAGGCTTGGGCAGATAAGTGTTCATCTTATCTCAGGCATCATCTGAGTGCTGTGTGAGCCAGAAATTACCTCCCCTCTTCTGGGGCTCCAAGAGCTGTTATCTCTTGTTCTCATTGATTAGGGTGAGGAGGAAGTCTTGGCACTGCTGCCTGATGGGAACAGAGGGGGAAGGAAATACAAGCAGTTAGTTCAGCTGCAGACTGGAGGGATTTAGAGGAGATTCATGTGGAAGTCTGAAATGCAACAATCAGAAATGAACCCCAGAACTTTTCACTCATAACTGCTAAATGTCCTTGCATGCTTGGAGACTGAGGACAGCTGCTCCAATGTGCTTTTTGCTTTTTCATCATCTTCTATACCCAACTTTCTTACCACATGCAGGAAAATGAAATCCCTGAAGTGCTTTTCGTAAAAGAAGGCCAGTCAGAACAGATCACAATTGTAGAGCAAATAGTGTTTATTTAATTTGATTTTCATGTACCCTTCATTGTCTACTGTCTTTTCTATTCTCATTTCCATCTGGAAGGCTGGGAAGGCAGCTGGCTTCCCAGCAGACACCAACTCCACAATTAGGGAGCTGGCATGCAGCTTTGCTTCCCTGTTTGGGGGGCCTGTCTGCCTTGCTGGCCCTCATGGCACACTTGCCACTCCAATCCCTTTGCACTGGGAACCTGGCTGCACCCACTGGCCCTGGCTCAGGAGTGTGAAGGGCTCCACTGGCTCTGTAACAGCAAGGACACTGTATGACCAGGCAATAGAAAACACATGGACTACAGGGATTTAAAGCCAGTTTCGGGGTTATCAGCGCTCTTCCCTTGTCTCTGAGGGAAATGTGGTGGGTATTCCTTTGGGGTGTTGCATCAGGGGGGCACAAGGGTGCTCTACTTGTCCTGCTGACTGTAAATCAGAAACATGCTCCTATTCCCTGCATACCTTTTGTGGGATGTGTCATGCTGCCTGTAACCTCTGAGCAGCTGTAATCTCTGAGGCTATTTTTAATCCTTCAGTTCTTCAGTTTGTCTCCTCTTCTGCTTTAGGTTCACATAACTTGGAAATACTGTGGACTTCAGGTATTGCCAAAGATTTTTCTGATGTTCAAAGCCCCTTCAAAGCTTTACTGCATTTTCCTTGCTGTTCTGAGAACCAGCAGAGCATGATCCTTAGCTGCTTGCTTGTCCTGATGTTGGCTGGCCTACAGATTAGAACAGGGACTTCGTAATTCTCTAATTTAGGGGAGCTGGATGATTGGAAATCTAGATGAGGGAAAACAGAAGGCAAGCAATAAACTTGCATAACATAGACACACCTGGAGTGTGAGTGTATTGTATAACACAGTATCTCTCAAGTCAAAAAATGTCACAAACTACTTGAACAGAGATTATTTTAGAACTGACAATTGTGGTCCTTGCTGAAATTCCCAGGTCAGCAGTTTTATTTCTTTCCTAGTAGCCCATGTCCTTTCCTTTTCCCCTTCCACTTCCCTGTAGTATTGCAGAGCTGCCCAGCACTCTGTCAAAGACACCACAACCAGTTTTTGGGACCATGCTACAAGCTCACAGCCATATCCATCTCCCCAAAATATAACTTGGGATCTCCAAGCTGCCACCAGCCATGTTACCTTTGTTATTAAACCTACTGAGATTTAACCAGTGCCCCAAGAGGATTCTCCATATTCTGTCAGAGAGCGAGCATTTCCTTAGCCCTAATAATGAACCATTCTGGACTTTTCTAGGTTAGTGTTATAAAAATGCAAGCTTTTTTGTTTTATCATATTTTTCACTGAGATTTGGTTGGTTGGTTGGTTTGGTTTTTTTCAACAGGTCTAAAGATAAAAGGTTCAGAAGGCAAAATTCAATTACACTTAAGAGATTTGTGCTTTTGTCTCTTAGTTAATCCAAACCCAAGCATAGATTTTACTTTTCCACCTTCACTTTCTGGATTCATACAACAGTTACCTAAAGAAAACATAACATTTTGTACACATCAGTTGCTGACACCAGTTATTTTTCTTTTTTATGCTTTCTCCAGCAAACAAGCCTTGTTATCTTCCTTGTACAGAAAGCAGCTTCAGGCAGGGGAAAGGGCCACCCTGGAAAATTCAGTGGGTGCCAATCTGCATTTTAGAGCTGCCCTAAAACCAGAGAGTACCTGAACCAGGGATAGACAACAGACCCCCCCCTTCAGTGTCGTGCCTTTACTCACTCACCCATCATCCTTCCAGCCTCTTCACCTCCCCACAACAGCAACACCTTGTGTTTGTTTTCTACTGAAGGGGAATGGGAAAAGGGGAGGTAAGAGGCTGATTCTAGAATCAAATTCTAATTAATTTGAACACAGAGCTTGTTATGCCACCAAGCCCAGCTCCAACTTATGCAGCATGTGGGGTTTTTATGTCAGAGCTCAGGTCCTTCTGTGATGGGTTTAGTTTTCAGAGGATCTCATGTGGTTCTTAGCTTTTGATTCTGCAGAAGTAATCTACAGTTTAAGAAAGTAAATATTTCATTTAATCATAGCGAATAAATCCAGCACCAATTCCTGTGGTTATTTCATCTCTTCTGGAAAGTGTAATGAAAT
This sequence comes from Pachyramphus minor, assembly GCA_013397135.1. Taxonomy (NCBI): domain Eukaryota; kingdom Metazoa; phylum Chordata; class Aves; order Passeriformes; family Tyrannidae; genus Pachyramphus; species Pachyramphus minor. Next base: position 1,745,151 of record VYXB01008446.1, on the reverse strand, counting down.
TTAGTAGATCAACAAAAACTTACTCCAATTATTATACACATGATGACAGTTTTTCCCAACTCCTTTTTCTCCTGTTCCTGGAGCAGAGGTCACTGTTTGAATAATCTGGGCCAGAGGCTGCTGCTCTTCCCCTTCACGCCTGAGGAAGGGCTGGAGGTGCTTTGCCCCCTCCTTCAGGCAGATGCTCTGTGTGTCCTCCACCTGGTGTTGGAATCCCAGCCCTATGAGGCTTCTGGCTGCTGCTGCTGCATCCTCCAGCTTCTGATACTGCACCTGCCCAGCAAAGAGCACTCCAGGTGTTACTTGACTTCAGACTTTGCCACAAGCTTTTTCTTGTGGTCCTGTTGCTAATTTGAGGGCCTTGGCCGGGTTCCAAGGCAGTAATTACATTCTGTTGGTCTCATTTTCCTGCCATTCCCCCCGCAGATGTTATTTGTCACTCCTTGCAGGAGTGCAGAGTGGCACTGCTCTGGAATTTCCAGTGCAAGCTGAGGGTTTCCTCACAGGCCATGCACAAGTGGAAAAGGCTGCGATTCACACTGAACAATTCTGGGGTACCAAACCCACCATGGAACTGGGACTGTGCCCATTTGACAAACTGAGACACAGAGTAGCTTGAAAAAACTGTTTACACTTCATGGCAATGCCAGTGGATTAACTGGCACACAAGTCTTTTTCTAACCCAGCACGAACATTACACATCAGAATTCACTTCAGTGATCACAGATATGAGACATTAAAAATAGCACTTCTCCAATAGTTATTATTAATACCTACTGGTCACAGAGCCTTTGAAAAAACCTGATATAACCAACAGAGTTAATGGAAGTGTTGCAGAATCCTGTAAAAAAAGTTAACTATGTCAAAGTGGATTGGAAATTATTTTCATGTTGTAATGATCATGTCTTGAAAATTTAGAAAGGTAGGAAATCTTCTAAGATATTTTTTTCCACTATGCATATTTTGCTTCCATCTCCTAAAGGTGTTCTTTAGTAATACCTTGTCAATGTTTAGTTCTAGTACAGGGGAAAAGTGCCAGTACGTGAACCTGATGCTCTTTTGCTGCCCCTTCTGCCAGAGCCAACAGCTCAGAAGGAAATAGAGCCCTTAAAGGCTTTACAGAACCAGCCTGGTGGTTTTCACTTATGTAAGGACTTGGGAAGAAGTTGGGATATAACTGCTGTGCCTCCCAAGACATTGGCTGTTCTGCTGAGATGGTATTGCATTACAGTGTGTCATGAAATGTTTCTAAATAATAAAAGCAATATAATTTTCTAGCCTTGGTGATCAGGCTGCTCTGTGGGGTATTCATTAGCATGTGAGAGCAGAGCCTGGCTGCTTGCTCAGGCTCCTCTCCTCCACTGGTTTAAACCAGATTGTATATATCTGCAATTCATGAAGAACTTGCATAAAATTAAATCCCTCTACCTTATTATTTTTCTCCTGCATCTCAAAGCCCTTGTGAGAAATGCTTTAATTAAAGAAGCATCACCACAGCTTTAGTTTCAGTCACATTGGTTAAAACTTTAGAATTGACATGATACTCTTCCCTGCTCTGTAAAGAGAAAGAAATAAAATGCTGACAGAGAGACAAGAAGAAAATATTCTCTCCCCATGTCAGAAATCAGATCTTGTAACAAGTCTTCCTTTGTCCTTTTGCTCCTAAACATCCACTTCCATCCAGCGCAGTCCTTGTTATTGAGAACAGCTGCTTTGAGAAGGGTGGCACGAGGGGGGTGTTTGCCACTGTTGGGTTAGGACCTCTCACACCTTTCTCTGTCATTGGCACTGGAACTGGGGTGGTGTCCATTTTGGTTCTCTGTATCCTAAGAAAATTCCTGGTTTGTGTGACTGATCCAATTTAACTTTTGTTAAATGGATTTACCACTCACTGAGTAAGCACAGTACTGCATTCAATAGTTTCCTCTCTGTGAAACAGAGCCCAGCTGAATTCTACCCTGGAATAGCATCAGTGTTCTGACTTGACTCTACAAAACCCCACCAAAGCCAGAAGTTGAACTAAAATCAGCATCAGATGTTCAGCCTTTGCCTCGTGCCAGAATGGAGAGTGAATGCTCTGGAGTCGTGAGGACTTTCAGACCAGACAGATCAGGGGGTTAAGGAGGGTCTTTCAGATTCAGCCCCTATTCCAGCCAAGCACTTGGGCAGGTGCTGAAGTCCTGTTGGAGTGTTGTGCCCAACACTTTGGAGTGTCTGTGGGTAACTGGCCAGAGTTGAAACGAGGTTTCACTTTCTGTCTTCCATCTTTTCTTACTCAGGGCTGATCACATGCATACACAGACATGCAAAGGGGGCATTATTCAAACAGATTTCTTTATTAAGTGATTCATTCTGGGAGGTTCCTGACTTGAACAAGAGCCATAGTAAAACCTCTTCCTCTAGATTTACACTGTAGAGTTTGATGTTGTGCACATGGTGTGAGCTCTATCATAACTGTGTTTTCAGCTCTCCCTGTTGGACCATTTGCCAATATTATCTTCCATTACACTGATAATGAGTGCACTGGGCATCCCACAGGGAGCTGCAGTTTAACAGGTTAATATTTGCACAACAGATCTGCAAAGGATATCTTGGAGGGGCTAGCAGAAGGGATGGTCTTCAAGTTTTCTGACACTGCTCAGCTTCAGGTACCTTCATTAAGGAACATTTAAAGATAAGATACCTTCTAATTATGCTCAAGGAAGAATAGAACATAAAAAGAAAAAGGAGAAAAAACCCACAGCCAAACAAAAACCCAACTAAAGCCTGCTTTTCTATTTTTTCCCCTAATTATTTGTTACATTCCAGTGAAATTTTTAACCATAAAGCTTCCTTCTGTCATAGCATATTTGGGCTTTCATTTGTATTTTAACAATTTCCCCTGTAAAAATTGTGTGTTTTGTAGCTGAATTTTGGGGCAGATATCACTGTATTTCCTGTGTGATGGAACAGGCACTTTCCTTTCTCAGCAGAGTTGCTGTGAAACTTTATAAACTGCTGTTTGTAGATAACTCTGAAGTTGCAAAGCAGAAGCTGGTAGGGAACAGCAAGGAACTGTCATTTTTTGACACTATAGAAAATAAATGCTGGAAATGCTATTCTCTGCTTGGTATGCTATGGACAATTTGTGGGGATTTGTTTCTTGAATGCTCCTTGAGCAAGTAAAATAAATGTATTCATTGAGATGCAGTAAATGACAACAGTTCTGAGTAATTATCTTGAAATCTTTCTCAAATGCCACAGCTTTCAAAAAGATATCATACTGCATTTCCTCCAAACAAAGAGCCTCAGTAATTACTCATCCTTATTTTCCCAGGTTTGTTAAATGGTTCAGCAGCCTGATTCTGGCAGAACAAAGGAAATGCAATAGAAATGTGTAATCACATATATGTGCTGCAGGTTTAGCCATGCCTCTGCATTTCTAGAAAAGGTAATGCCCATTAAAATCCTCCATCCTGATGACACACAAACGGCTGTGGTTCTTGTATTATTCTGAATAACTTTTCTATTTAATTTATCTCTTAGTTTATTTATCTATATAAAAAAATCTATTTGCCATGGCAGTGTGAAAAAAGCAGGCAGATAGAAGGTTCTCTCTCCAGTCCTCTGCTGGTGTTCTGTGGATCCTCAAACTGCTTGGCTATTCCAGACCAATGGGTGTGACAACCATGCTCTGCTTTAAAGGTATTTGTAGTCAGCAAACAGCTTTTTACAGGAGGTGTGGAAGCTGAGACTGTGCAATATTCTGTCTGTGCTACAAAGGGTTTTCTTTCCTGTATGCAGCCCAAGCATTCCCAACGTGCACATCTGATTGCCTGCACTGACTGATCCAGGCAGACAACCCTGTTCCCATCTAAATCACTCCCACCAGACTGGTCAGAGCCATGGGAGCACAGGGAGTGGTCTTTATGGACACCTCAGCTCGGAATTCTGGTTGGATTAGTAAAGGGAAATCACTTTTCTGGCTTTTGAAAAATTCAACTGGATAGTCTACAGTAAGGATGACTTTAAAGCCCACCAATTTAAAATGGTGAAAACTTGGGAGTTTTTATAGAAACCCACTAATTTGGAGGTATTTATATGACAGGAGGCTTTAGGATAGGCTGTCAGTTTTTAAAAATCTGCCGTTCTTCCTACACATTCCAGACTTTCCCCATCTCCAGAGCCAAATCTCCTTCAGAGTGCTCTCTTTCCTTTCCCTCAAGCAAGCTAATAATAGAATACAATGTCTCCAGGATATTTTGGAAGGATGGGGTAGAGTCTTCCTTTTTTGCTTTTTTTTTTTCCCCCCAGACTAACTCTGCCTTCTTCAAGAAGTGTTTGGACAATGCTCTCAGGTACATGGTGGGATTCTTGGGCCAGGAGTTGGAATCAGTGATCCTTGTGGACCCCTTCCAATTCAAGATATTCTACAATTCATATTAAAAAAAAAGAAATGTGGGGGAAATGCTTTTCTTCAGCTTATCACACCATAAAACATCTGTTACTTTTAAATACAATGTTTTTAATGTAGGTCTCTCTAATTTTAGGGAGCAGAAGCTTGTTTGGTTTACAACATTAACTGTGTCCAGTTAAATTCCTCAAGGCTCTGAGCAGACATTACCAAGGTCATGTGAGGAGACCAACAATCCCCAAGGGATTTGTGTCCACACACCGTCTTTGCACTGAAAACTCCAGTGTAATATTACAAAAAAAAGAAGAAATGAAGCCACATTCCTGTTGCAGTGCCCACGTTAGCTGCTCCCTCTCTGGGACAGCACAGCCAGGCCTTGGGTGGGGCTTTCAGTAGCCACTCAGTTCAGCACCTCCCTTTTCCTCCCACTACTCTGGGCCAAGAACCCAGAGAGAAAGAATCATCTGAGCTTGGCTGCAAGGGAATGGGGAATTCCAGGAGATGACTTGTTTATAGTCACAAATAAGGACTTGGGTCCCTTTGGCAGCTCTAAAGTGTCTCTACTTGGTAGCCAGTAGAGATGAAAGAGGTTAAAGGTATCAAACTTCTCAACTCCTCCTTCCTTCCCTCTGAGACAGGACACAACACTTTATAAACAAGGGAGACTTCTGCAAAGTATCCTGAGCTTCTTCTTTAGCCCAGGTGTTACTTCTGAGCCTCTCAGGGGAAAAATAGATCTCTTACCTCTGAACAAAGCCCTCTCCAGTGCCACTTTCATTCCACATTCTGATAAAGTCAATAAGGCAGGAATAATTTGTGATTCTGAACCCAGTTTTCCTGTCCTTGCTAATTGTGGGTCCAGGTTCCCCCTTCAAAGAGGATCTTTTCTGTCCAAGTGAATGCTCCAAGGAGGTAAGACGTGACTTCTGTTACAGTCTTCTCTCTGTCCCAGCATTTAACTGTGAAAGTGCCAGGGGGATGGGACTCTGTGGAATACATGGATCATTCTGTGTCTAGAAAAAGGCTTCTTTTCTTTTATGGGTGCTCTGTTTCCTCCAGTTGGATCCAGAGAGTTGAATATGGAGCTTTACTTTGCATTTTGCAAAATGTTCCGGGCTTCCTTTTGCTGAGACTCAGTGCAGCTGCTTAATTAACTGTTTCCAAAATCTAAGAAACTATAAATCTTCATCCCAGCAGGATCTACATTAATATTCTCAGTGATGAAAGGCAAACATGATAGTGTGTTGCAGCAGGGTGTCTCTTTCCATGGGGACAGATATTCCATCTTGTTATTAATAGTAAAGTTTTGTGGAAGTATAACCAGATAATATTATAAACAGTATAAACAGATTTGTTCAGAAAAGGGAAATGAATGCTTTTGTTATTTTTTGTAAGTGAATGTTACATAGTACTTAAAATAGAAGATTTTTACAGGGCAAAGTAGGTGATGGCATCCCTCATCCAAGCAAATTATCCTCTCAGAACATGAAGGTTTGACTTGGTTTACAAAGGTAGTTCTTTAATGTCAAAATTTAAAATAGGCTGCAGTAGCATATATATTGTTTGGGGTTTTTTAAACTAAAATATGACTAACACTTCCATCTCAGACATGTAAGTGTTTGGACTGGTGGCATAAAATCAAAAGACTTGAGGAAGACCTTAGCCATTATTTCAAAGCCCCCTCTGGGGGCTCCAGTTGTGTGTGTGTTTGTCAGTGAAGAGCCAGGTCCTGGGCTGTGGAGCTCTGCTGGCAGCAGATCCCATTTGTTTCCTCTCTGGCTGAAGGCCCAGCCGAGCTGTGTGTGCCCTGAGGGGCACAGCAGTGCCAGGGCAGGGACAGACACAGCTCCTCAGGTGAGTGCAGCCTCTGCTCCAGAGCCCCCAGGGCCGGGGCAGCACCAGGGTGTTCACCTGCCTGACCCCCCAGCGCCCCGGTCTGTGAGACAAGATGAACACGTGCACCAATGGCCTTGTGTCCAACCTGAATGGAACCACTGATGCCTGTTTGTCTCTCAAATCCATCCTTGAGATGTTATTTGCTTGATTTTAGGCAGTTATGAAAACGGGAAAACAAGTCAGTAACTGAGAAGTGTTGAAAGACACTTCCTGAACTTTCCCTCGCAATAGAACTTCTGTAGATCTCAGAGCTTAAACAGTAAATGTGTGGGTCTAAAAGCAAAAGTTAGATTTCTTCTTTGCCCTTATTAACAATGGGTGATTAGAAGGAAAATTTACTGGGGTAATCTGAGAGCATTGACATACCAGTTTCAGCTAGGCATTGTGAATTCCAGTTTCTGGGAGTTAATTTTTGAGTCACACTTTCAAAGCATTTAAACTTTCAAAGTACTTTTGGAAAGGATGTTTTCTTTTGGTAATGAGTGGATTTAAAAACCTCTGTGGTTCACCCCTTCAATCTCCCAGGCTAGCAAGTTCATTCCCATGTAATTGAGCTGGTGCAGGAAAAAAAAAATGCAAAATAGTGAGTTGTGCTCCTTGGAGAGACATCCTTCCAAATGATGTCATGCTTAGAAGTTCATCTTGTTGCTGAAAGCCACTCCAAAAAGTCAGAACCCAGGTGTCTCAAGTCTCACTTTCACTGAACAATGTTGTCATTCAGGGCAAATCTGCCCTGATTGCAGAATCCCCCCCCCTCCCCCCCCAAACCATGGTTATTGCTTTTCAGGTGCCACTCCTCGTCCTGCACTGCCACAGCACCATGTGCACAGGGTGCATGTTCTCCTACATCCTCAAATCATTCCACAGATTTAGACCACCAGGACTCTTGTCTCTCCTCTATTCTTGCTGACTTTCAGGATGTCCCCAGCTCTGATTCCCTCCCACACTTTTCTTCACTCAGTCTCTGATAAGGTCCATGTTTTCAGAGCCATGAAGATTTTTCTTACATTTGACAAGTCTCCAAAGAGGTCACAGCTATAGGAGGAGACAAGAACCTGGACTGCTGAACTCTTGCCAAAACTGTGCTTTACTTGAACCAGTCACTTGTTCTCTCTTCAGCTTCCTCTAAAATGAGTACAGCTTTTGTTAACATTGCAGAGAATGTCAGAAGAATTTTATAAGGTCTATATGAGCTCTTTGTACAAAGTCACTCCCAGCACAGGGCAAAGAAATTCTGTCTGAGTGCTGGAAACTGCTTTCTGTCCAGATTGTAGCACAATATTATTCTTTGATTGATCTATATTAATGAAGGTTTTTTGGTGGAACAGAGATAGTTGAGTGGAAATGGCTTTAGAAAGATGAGAGCTGTGTTTGCTGCCACCAGTTACGCAGAGGGGGAAACTGGTAACAAAAGTAAACCGAGAAGTCAGGGGAAAATATAATTTTATTCTGATTAGTTTGTGAAACCCACTTTTGTTTTGGAGTTGGCTTTTGTGTTTAATTTTAGGGGTTCTTTGGGAGTTTGGGTTTTTTTGTTGTTGGGTGTTTGGCGTTTTCTGTTTTGTTTTTTTCATAAAAACAAACGTGAAGTAGCTCTACTTCCTTCAACTGCTGTTTTAAAAGTACTGGGTGGAAATTCATCTGCCCTCTGTTCCTTCAGGCACAAATTATGTTTTGTCAAACCAGACGTTTGCAGAATGTCTTGGAGAATTGTTTCTCAGGCCAAGTTACTCTTTGTGCCCTGGTGTGTTTGCAGAATGAAAAGATGATGTTTTACTCTGACAGCGTTGGCAAGTCTGTTAGAGGGATGATGGATTCTCCTCAGCCACCAGTGTGAATGGATGTAAATCACCTCCTTGAAGGAGGCAGGGCAGTAATTTCAACAGAAGTGCAAAGTTAAATGAAACCCAATCATTAACCTTTATTTGTGCAATGATTTAAATTGGTTTATTAGCAAAAGGCTGCTTTTGTAGTTCTCACAGTTGCTGTTATAACACAACCATATGCTTGCTTTGGTGCATATCAAAGCTCATTAAAATGAAAAAGAAAAATTAAGCAGGAATCTATAATGTCCCTTTAGAGACCTTCCCAATTGCAGAAAGATTCAGAGCTAAGCTTTAGCTGGGATAACTTGATAGGATATCGTCAGAGTTTTTAAGCTTACAAATTACATTGATAACTGGGTTCAACCTAAAGTGGATCCCCAAGTAAGGTCTCTGTGATGAAGCACTGGTTTGAAAGGTCAGATCCTTGGCTTCCATTTCTACTTTCCTTCCCCTGTGACTGGACTGTTGCTGTTGAGGTTGAGTTTTATTCTGACAGATCCCTGGTAGTTCTGTAGAGCTCCAATGCAGCTTGTTAATACACTGAATTCCATGCCTGTGGTATTTACAGTATTTGGGTCTGATCTGGAGCCCTGAATGGTCCATAAATATGGTCTATTTTCACGTATGTGGTGGTGTCAGGAAAGCCCAATGACATATAGACCACACTTCTCAGATTCTGCACTGAGCTGAATTGGAGACTGTGCTTGAAGTTCTTTGAGTTTATACCAAAACAGGTTTTATTGCAAGAATATTGTTGTTCTTTATGCATATGTGAAATATGAGGCTGTAAACTACGTGAGTTTAGACTTCTGAGATGGGATTAACTTTTTAACAGTTTGGTCCTTGGTTTCCACTTTCTTTTTAGAGGCTGTAGTTCAGTAGGTTTGTCTTAAATTGCTTCCTTATTTTTAAGGAATTATTATTTTATATATATATTATATATTGTTATTTTTAATCTGCAATTGATAGTGGATATTTTAAAAATCTGCCAACTTTCAACTGGAATCAAGAATGGATATCTCTCTAAGGTTTGGGCAAGGTACAGAGCAGGTCATTACATTCAACATTTTCGAAGTTCTCTTTGGTTATACTTTAGGGGGGTTATACTTTGTGTATGTTAACAAGCAATTTCAAGATTCATAACTCCTGAGTAAACCTAGTAATTCATAAAACTGTTCAAGTTTGTCTGCTGAGGATATCCAAATGAACCCTGGGCTCCCAGCTCCTCTTTCCCCACACCAATGATGGGGAGTGGAGGTTTCTTTTATCCTGCTGCTTTGAGCTGGAGATGTTTTATTTCAGAAGCACTGCCAAGGGAAGCTGGGGGTGTTTAGAGGACTGGGGTAGGTCTGGTTGCTTCCATCGACCCTGTTGGCTCTCTCTCTCCCCTGCCAGAGCAGCTCTTCTGCCCAGCTTTGTCTCCTTGAAGGAGAGAGGAGGTTTGGGGCAGAGCTCATAACCTGAGTCAGTATCACCAGGTGAAATATTTTCATCCTCCTAAAGTGGGGCAGAAAATATAGAGAAATTTAGAAATAAAAATGGAAACACACATAGGCTCAATTGAAATGCTTTTGGTTATTTCTGCTGTGTGATCAGAGTAGATTTTGAGTTGAATTGCAAAGTGTTGTCTGAAACAGAAAATGATCATATAAATTAGATGTATAACCTAATATGCCATCTGTAGCTTTAACTCAGTAGTTGTACTGTGCTTAGAAATTCATCACAGCTGATTTTACCTTGCTACCTCTTTCTATCTGAAAATTTCTCAGAGGTTTTAAAATTCACAAAATACCCAAGCTACCTCTGGTAGCCGGAATCCTTCCATATGCTGGTAACTTAATAACAATAAATATATAAATAACGATTTACTTGATCACCTGTGACTGTCTTGCACTTGTTTTAAAATCTTCTGTTTAAATATCATCCTCTTGCTTCACAGACCTCAAAATCCTGGTTTCCAAGGACAGATAAATTGTTTCATTCAGGTTAAGGTGTAGGAGGGTTACAAATGCATTAGAAAATCTACAGTTAGTTGAAAGTATAAAATTATATATTTTATATCATGGAGCTTCTGGCTGCAAAGGGAGAGCTCTGCCCAGGGAATGTCCCTGAGGACCCAGTGAGAGCCTCATTCCTCCTCTCTGTGAGTTTTAATGTGATGTCTGATTTGGCAGACAGTTTAATGAGGATTCTGATAATTAACTCAAACTTAACGGTTGAAAATGAACAATTGGTAATTAAGTGAATGTGATGTGATGACTAATTAGTTGGTGTAACACATAGCCAAAATGCAGTTAATTTTTTTAACCAAATATTTGAATTATTTGAGTAAATGTTCTGTAACGCATCCACAATGCTCTCTTCTACTTTTTTTAATTGCAATCTCAGTTTATTCAAAAATGACTTGCAGTGTTCCTAAGAAGGCAGCCTTCAAGGTCAGGCTTAATCAAAAGGTAGATTAAGTCTATCACTGTGTTTGGCTACAAAGATAAAAAGAGTAAACTTTTTTCTTCTCAGTTACTATATAGTTATTCACAAAATTATAGTTTATTCACTATTCACAGCATGGTGTTGCAAGTCATTAAGAGAATTCAGTCTTTCCTTGAAGTGAACCACCATGGATTTATTTAAAAGTTTAATCATGTTCCATCTCTTATTCCAGTTTCCATAATTTTATGTTATACAGGAAAAAAACGCATTAATGAAGCCATGATTAACGCTCCACTTGCCAGCAAGCAGAGTTTGAATGGTTGTCTCTGTGCATAAGAGAGGGTGTTGTTGGGAACCTTCTGCTGGCTGATTGTGAGCAGCACTTAATTAGCAAAGCAGCCCTGGAGCAGGAGGTGAACCTGCTCCCATGGCCTGTGCTGGGCAGGTGGGCACAGGGGGTGAGAGCTCTGCCTGGGGCAGAGCTGAGCCTCCAGGGACCCAGAGCCCTGCCCTGGGTGCTGTGACCTCAGCACCCCCTCCCTTCAGCCCCCAGGAGTTCTGAATATGCTTCTCTGGAAAGCAAGGCCTACAATGGCAATGGAATTAATTTCTTTTTTCCATGAATTTCTCATTCATTTTCCTCCACTGAAACAACTATGTGCTTCTAGGGAGGACAATAAAACTGCCAGTGGTAGCTTAAATTTTGCCTTCAGTGAAATCAAATTCCCTTTGTTTCAGTGTAAAAACATTTAGGGATATGCTAAGCTCTCTTGTAATAACCACTCTGTGTTTCGCTAAAAGAAAAGACTTGGAAACTGTTTTCCCAGGGACTCCAAAGCACAGACTGAATGAAATCTCAGCTTTCTGTATGAAAGTCCTTCAGAGAATTTGTCATTTTTTCTTTTTCCCCTCTGTCTTTCCCAAATGTTTCTAGAACTCAGACTAAGCAGCCAAGTATGGCACAAAGTCCCCATGTGTGTTAGTGCACATCTGAACAGCCCAGATCTCCAGGAATGCTCCTTTCTGCCAACTGGAGAACCTGGTGCACACCTAAAAGGCAAATCCCAGCTCTTAATGGCATTGGGTTCCTCCCAGTGGAGAGGAACCTTTCCAAGTGAATATAAGACAGGATCAAGGATCCAGACAGGAAGGACCCTGGGTGACAGTGGGGACTCCAAGACAGCACATGGCACTGTTCTTCATCTCAATGCTCCAGGGAACTAGGTCTGGTGGCAGAGCAATTTGGGTTAATAATGTAAGTGGAGAGGTTTTCAGTTCTGTCTCTAGAAGGAAAAGAAATAATTCAGAAGTGAAAGGGATAAATGCTGGAGAAAAATGCTTTAATTAACAGACTTGGTTGTTATGTTGTTTCATGGGGTGTGAACTATCCATTTCCTTGTTCTCTATTTTTGTTGCCGTTATTGCTCAGGAATCCACCACATTGTGTTCTTTGTCTTGTTACTTGATTCGACTTAAAAAAAAAAAAGGTTTAGTGGAGCTAATTGTTCTAATTAAAAGGGTGATTCTGTTAAAAACTGGCCCTGCTTGTAAAACAATAGCCACTTTTCCAGGAAGATAATTATAACTGGTATGCAGAATAGACCCCTCAAATCCAGCTCATTGTACAGGCACAAATGGCAAAGATCTTGGAGAAGGGTGAGTTGTGTGTGTGGCTTGTGAACCAATTGTGTGAATATTTGCAGGCTGTTGTCCAAAAAGCTGCTCTGGACTTTGCTGGGAGTTCTCTCCCATGAAAAAAACTGGCAGCTGCTTTTTGCCATCAAAAGCTCTACTTTTTAAGGCTCCAAAATACATATTGCCCCTTAAATTGTTCAAGCCAGGCTGAAAGACACTTGTAATTTCAATGTAGATCAGTTTTTCATTTGTGTGTCCCCTGGAGTATTCCAAAGCCCTTTGGCTCTGGAGACTCTACACCTGGCTGACTCGACAGTTCTGGGTGGTGTCTTCTCTCTCAGGGTGTCCCTCATCTCTCAGAGCTTTCTGAATCTGGGGCTGAATCCCAGCCACCACCAGTGCTTCTGGTCACTGTGCCTTTCAAAAAGGGAAAAAGACTCTAATAAATTCCACTTCCTCTAGGTGTGTCTGGTCTAACTAACAGGTCTTGAACACTGTTTAAGGAACAATCCCATTTTTTATACATGCTTCTATAGATGAACTAAATCAGCCTCTGAGAATGCCAATTAGTCAAAAATTGGCATTTACAAAAGGGGCAAAGAATCAATGCTAATGGTTAAAAAGCTCTGTCATAGTAAAATCCTTTTCCCCTTTTTCTTCTTGCTCTACTGAAGGAAAAAGCAGTAAATGAAGTTTAAATGTTCGTCAGAGATGGCGTGCACACTGAGCTGAGTTTGGACTGTGAAATGTGGTTGGTTCCAACCATCTACAGGGGAGGAAAAAAAGTGTTTAGCTGTCTCAATCAATTCCTGTCTTTTTTCATTTGTGGAATTTTGTCATCTCCCTCTGGTGGCAAATGTCTGAAATATCCATCACACAAGTGCTGCGGGGAGAGGGGGAGGAGGAGGAAGGAACCTCTAAGCCTGTTCCAAGGTGCGGCTGAAACCCGCAGATTGCAGCCACAACCATGCAAAGGGAAACAGCCCCACTCTCTGGAGCTCAGCTTTGACGGGACAGAGAGGGAAATGTAGGTTGGCCTGGGAGCTGGGATTTGCAGTGTCCTGCTTGAAACAATGCCAGGAACAGAGGGAAAGATTAGAGGCTCCTGCAACAAGGACTGAAAGGAGGGCATCCCAAACACCAAACATTAAATACAAATTCTCAGAGAGGAAAATGAAGGATACCAAAGGGTAATTTTTAGCATTCTACTTTTTTTTATTGGTAAAGGTATATCAGGGTGCAGTTTGGTTTGTGCAGCCTGTTAGATCAAGGAATGCATTGATGGACCGGGGCTTGTTTTGTGCTTTTCAAGACACAGTGCTGAGAAACAGAAAACAGTGTTTCCTGCCCACTGGGGTTTGTGCCTGAGCAGTATTGGCATTGTCTTTTAATAAAGAGCTTTTTTTAAAATCTCTGATCCTTGGGAATCAGAAATAACAGCATAGCTTTGCCTTTCCTGTCTGTTCACTCACTGCCCCTTTTCAAGTGTGCTGATTAGAGAGTATTTCAACCACTCATCCATTACAACTGTTCAGCAAACTGGGAAGGGAATCTTAAAAACTTCCAGCTGAATTAAGGAGTTAAGTGATAGATCTACACGCTGACTGTCCTGAATAATTTAACAACTTTGGTATTCTGGCTCGCAAAATCATAACTTAAAACACTTGAGAAATCCTCTCAACCTGGCTCTATCTTTTTTTTTTTTCCCCTTGGTCCTATGGATTTGTAGCTGAATGTATCCACATTAATGCTGCCTTTAGTCATCAGTCCTTTGTGTCTTTACAGTTAATCTCTGTGTGTGTAGAATATAAGTAGGTGTTCTATATAAATAAACTCCCAAATGGGAACCAGATGCTGAACTTTCTAGCTGACTAAACAGAACCACTGAAAGGTGATATAATATGCTTGACATCTGTGAGTCAGCATCAAGATGTGCTCCAAATACTACTGCAAACAGTGACAGTTTCTGGACATAAAGAACTCAATGTGCTCTCATTAGCGCTGCTGGAAATTGCTCCCAAGGGTTGAGTTCTCACTCAATTCAGATCACTTATGTAATTTCAGAGTATGAACTCTTCCAGGGGAACTGCAGTGTTCACTCACTTTTGCACTGCTTGGTGAACTTTCCATTTAAAGGCTTCCCAGAGCTGGGGATGGAGCCAATGCATCAAGTTCAGTAATCTGAAAGAACTCCCGCAATGTTCACATTTTCTAATGCTCCTCACAAGATGCCCCCTGCCCTGCTTAATGATCTGAGCCAAAAAGCAGAGACAGGCTGTGGGGTCAGGGCCTTGCTTCACCCTGACACTCACCTTCATTAATCTTCTGTTTATACTGTTGAAAAGGTAGGTGCTGTCTGTGCAATGAGAGAGCTTCAGTCGAGTTGGGTGTTTGATTCCTGGCTGACTCAGTGGAATTTCAATGTGCTTCCAGAGTGGGAATGTGCCTCAGTGAACAGGGTGGCTGGAGGAGCAGTGAGTGCCTGCTGTGCTCACCCTCATGAGCTTCTCCCAGCCTTCCTTATTTGGGCTGTTTGTTTTCTCTGCAAGTGAGTCTTACAGGGAGTTCAGCCATCCTGAGCCAAATCCTGCATTTTAAGGAAACTTGCACTGCAGTCCTGGTGTGAGGGTTCACTCTTCCCAGCACTGCTGAGCTGTGCAGCCAGGGCTGTGCTGACAACTGCTCCTGGCTGCTCCCAAATACTGAGGGTGCTGAACAGACAGTGCTCTTTTCCTGGCAGCAAACTCTTGAGATTCACGTTGTTGTGCACAGAGATTGTGCAGTTGAAGAACACAGGCACGACCAAGTCTGCAGGAAACTGCATTTGGTATGTGCTGGGTTCTTGCTTAGTAGTTTTTGCTTTCCATGTAAGTTCAAACAGCGTAATTCAGCAGCTACTCGTTATAACACCTTCATGGGACATATCCAGGGGTTATTTTTCTGTTTTTCTAACCAAAGCCATTGGTCTGTGTAATTCACATCGTGGCTTTGCATTTCCTCCCTCTGATTACAGCCAAGTACACCGGGCTTTACTAATCTCTTTACGGGGATTTAGGAAACGTCCTCTGTTTTTCCTTGTTGCAGGTTCCCAGGACACATATTTGGCTTCACTTTGGGGCTTGGATTGACCCAAAAGATCAAAGCAAAAGACATGTAATTCACCACAATCATTTTGACTTGTAGCCAATGTTTTATAAGTTGAGAATTTCCATGGATGCAGAAGGGACAGAGCTTCCCAAATCTCATTGATATTCCAAGGGGTTTGGACACACTTTAAGCTTCTTTCACAATCCTGTGCTGAGATGGCCCAGCTCTGCCTTCCTTTCTCAGTGAATATGGATTTCTTAGTTTATTTTTTTATGGATGAATTCTCTATATCTAAAACTTACCCCTCCCTGGGAGAATTAATCTTGTGTCATGCTGACTCTGAGTGGAGCTGACAGTCCAGTATGACAATGCATGATCACAAATGACTACTTGTGTCAACAAAAGTTACCACGTAGGTGATTTTCAGAGGACTCCTGCTCCTTCCCAAAACAAAGGCAAAAAGGTGGCATTGAAAACATGACCAGAAAATCTTAGGTTTCTGAAAATGTTAGCAGCCTTTTTCTTTTCTTCCTTATGTAGTAGGCACACAGCTAATTAGTGCCCTGCACCAAAGACAGAAGTTTCTGCCTTCATATGAAACTTTATCTTGAAGAATATACTGAAACTTTTGCAAAAGATCATGGAATTGTCAGCACTTTCAACTGAAGAGTAAAAAGAAAAATGCTTTAAAGTTAGCAACTTATAAATATTTAATTGCTAGTGTTATTAGTTCTAACTCTTCTTCCACCACCTTAGGAATAGAAGAGAAATGACTGTTTATGATAATTAGCAATGTTGTTTAGTTAATTGGTAGTTTCTAACTTGCTGGACTCTTCAGTGTGTCCTTGACTTTGTGGATCCTGATGCTGAGCATCAATCTACAGTAACAGGAGTCAAACCTTGCACTTTAAAAATTGCTGTTAGTCTGGGTAACTTTGTGAACACAATAATTCCATCCCTTGTTTACACACGTAATGAATTTTAGATGGGGTGTATTAACTTTGTATGATCATGAGCTGCTTCCTGCTTTTACTGAAAAAAATGCACCTTCTGCCAAGTGCCTGGACAAATGTCCCTGGGTAGACAAGGATGAAGAGTAGCAAAAACATTGAACCAAATGGTGTTTCCTGTGTCCTCACTTTGGTTTCCACCGTTGGACTCAGTCTTGTTGGATGGAGCAAATCTCTGAAATCAAAGCAAGTGTTTTCTCTGTATCCTCATTAGTCCTGGAGCCGTGGCCAAGAAGAGAGGGAGCCTGGACCTTCTCTGCTTCTGATTTAGAGATTACAGAGAAGGGGAGGGGAGAAAAAAATGGTGCCCAAGATAAGTGATCTATGGGGAAGGAAATCAGGAATTCCTTAAATCCTACAGTGCTTTTTTGCTTTAGTTCTTGGTGCCACTGGGGTTGGTTGGTGCCTGGGCACATGCAGAAAATTGCTGTGAGGTTTCCCAGCTTTGCAACCATAAAAATTCATTTAAAAACTATTGAGAATACAAAACTTGGTTGAGTTATTGTGTTTGCCTTGATTATATGGCAATGGCCATCAATAAACTGATGATCCCACATTTTATAAGGTGGCAGAACAGCAGAGGAATATCTTAAGTAGCAACAACTGAAATCCCATCCATAGAGTTCTCTCCCATGTTTATAAAGCACCTGTGCAGGTAGAAAACACCAAAGCCAGGATCTTTGTGAAGGTGGGAAGATAACCCAAGAGAATGTCTGCTTTCAGATGAAGAGTTTTCATTTTGGACAGGGTTATGGTTTCATTGGTAGCCAAGTATGAACAGAAAGAAACAAAGTGCACGTCAGGAATAGTAAAACAACTTGAACGTGTCAGAAGCCTTTTGTTTTTAATTTTAACTAAAGGAATTCCAGAAATGCTTTTAGAATGTTAAATATAGATATAGTTAAGACTGGAAATTGCAGTTGCCCCTTCTGTAACCTTTGGTATTCTCCCCCAATATTCTTTTTTGTCAAAGGTACTCAATTTTGAGCTCATTATTTTTGCTGTACTAATACATTTTCCTTATCTTCTAATTAACCACTGCTCCTGGCATACTTAGGATGGTACACTCACATCTGCTCTGGCTTCTCAGCCTTATTTCAGTGCAGGGCTTCTGCTGCAGTGACACAGGTGATGCCTTGACCTCAGTCAAGCTGTCTGCTGGTGCCTTTTGCTGCCTTCACAAGTCTACGTGGTTCCAGTTCAGCTGAGGCAGAATCCAAAAGGACAGCTGCTAGCAAACCTTCCTAATTACATTTGAGAGTGCCTTGCACAGGTAAATAGTACCAAAATTCCCTAAATCCCTTCAAACTTCGCAAAACTTGCACTGGAACCATTCCTTAAGACTTCAGTTCTGCATAAGTGCAAGAGCACTTTCTGGCTTTTCCTGTTCAAGTGTCTCACGTCTTCTCTTGCCATGTACTCACTCCCAGTTCTCCTGTGACCTCTGCCATGTTCAAGTAATCTCTTGAGATCTCACCCAACAGCAACAAGAGCAATGCAACAACAGCAAAATATTTTTAGTCAGTGTCAAAATGTTTTGGCCTCCATTTTTTTTAACCAGTGCTGATAAAGTTGTAGTTTAGCTTTGTGTCTCTACCTGATATTTTATACTTTTCTGCAGCCCTCCGGTCTTTTCTAAAGCTGTTTTTTAGAAGATTTGGTTGATTTGTTTTTTTAATGTTGTCTGTTGTGCAGGTTTTTGTTCTGTGTGAAAGACTGAAGTTGATGCTCCCAAAGAACTATTGATAAATTCAATGACAGGGTGTAGAGGGAGAAAGCAGGCAGTGACTAATGTCCTGGGTGCCTTCCTACATGACTCATGGGCTGTATGTGAAATCAAGGCTGTTCTTGTTTTTGCAGCTTTCCATTTTCATTTTTTAGAGGCTCTTTAATCTGAAAGGCTGTAGACAGTGGCTTGCAGCTTTCCCACAAATAGACTGTTTGGACAGAAGTGCCTCATACCTTGAGCCTGAAACGAGTTCCCACTAATGAAGAGGGTCACAAAGGGGCTTTGGAGTCTGCAGTTTGTGGGCTGTTATGGTCTGTGATCATTGCTGAGGCCACGTTATCACAGCACGTTGCCAGGTGTCCCAGACTTCCCAGTGCAAGGGACAATGCAGCTCAGAAGATATGGCAAGTTCTCAGCAAAGCAGTCTGCAGATATTGTACTACTAGAAAGCTGAAAGTATTAGATAAAGAAAATAATAATGAAAATTGTACTCTTGGGCACCTTTCACTGCACAGTGCTGGGGATGCTGTAGTACTTCAGATATACAGGCCTTGCAGAAAGCTGAAAATGGACTTTTAGTGTAATTTATCTTAATAGTTAAATATAGAAATAAAAGCACAATATGCTTTTAATATCGTATTGCTCAGTGTTAGGATCATTAACAAGACTTTATATATTGTGTGTTTGGTAATTTGCACAAATGCCCTGCTGATATTCTCACTCCCTCCCCATCCCTGAGTTACTAACACCAAAGAATGTGTGCAACTTTTCACTCACTCCTACAACATGTGCTAGTGAGGGGTTATTAATTCCCCAGTTGCTGGCTGTGAAGCAAATGTAGCTTGAGGCTTAATGTACTGACAGTGTCTGCTCCTTTTTAAAGGTAGTCCAGCTCTCGTGGTTACAGTGCCTGAAACCAGTCTGCCAAGTTTAATGACAGTTTCCAGGGTGAGAACACGAGTTGAAGTTCTTTGAAGAGGTCATTAATAAGAAATAGGTTTAAAAAGGAAAGTAAAACATCTTGCTATTCTCTAGTCCAATGTTTTTATGCAGCTGTGGTGGGCATTGTTAGCTGGGTAGAACTGGATGATTTTTTTCCATGTCCCAGAAAACTTTGTCAGGGGAGGAGGATGTTTAAAGTTTCACTGTGCTACATTCCTCAGATCTCCTTTTCTCCCCCTCCACCCCTCTGCAGTCTGTGTGGCTTCAACTCTTCCCTTCTCCTGCATCCCATGTGATATTTCTGGCCTCTAGGTCATCTCAGCTGGGTCAGCCCCCTGCTGTCTGACTCTGGTTCCTGTGCTGGCAAGGGAACTCTTTTCCTGTGGGCACCTTCCCTGGGTTCTCTCAGTGAACTCATGACAACAGAAAAGAGTTGGCCAGCACATCTTAATGTCAATGTTTGCACAAATGTATTTGTTTGAAGCAAATGGCTTCTCAAGAGTCATTTGAAGAGCCTGAACACATTGTCCTTCCTCTTGACATTGCCAACTGCTGATGTAGCAACTCATGTCTTTCAAATGTCCTGTTCCTGTTATGATATGTGCAGGGGGTGGGGGACTGCCAGGAGTCCGGCTTAGAAATGCCAGGTGTCCTTATTTTCCTAAAGCAGCCCTTTTGGGGTTGTGCACACCTTTAGGAAGGGCAAGAGACACATCTCAGGATTTTTATCCTTTTGCCAGAAGGCTGCAGGCAGGCAGAGGATGCTTTCAGCAGTGACCTTTTATCATACCAGAGATAATGGTATGATGTTTGTTAATTCACTCTTGTGATGCTTTAGGCAAATGTGATGGGTGGAGAGGGAGAAATCTATTCAGTAATGTCATCCCCTGTAAAAAGGATTATAGGGAAATGCTCTATTCTCATTGCTCACAATAGTGGTTCGCTGGTTTGCAAAACACCAACAATATGTCAAATGCTTTCAGGAGACCTGTAAGAACAGCTCTTTCCTGGAATAATTTACAGCCATGGCAGGCTGTCATCTGCTGGTGTGTATGTGCATTTTCCATTTTTTATCACCCTGTTTCACAGAGAGGAAAAAAAGAAAAGCATCAGGACATTCTCTGTTGTCAAATGAAGAGAAAATAAACGGGAGAGGAGGTCTGCAACATGAGCAGGGAGTTGTTATTTATTTGATTTGTTGAGGGGAAAGTTCAGATAATTACCTCGAATGTTGCAAAGCTTTGCCTGTCAGCCTTGATACATGATGAGAATTGTTGGGAGACATCCAGAGGGAAAGTTGCTTTGAATTCTTGCATCGCATTTTACAGTGTGCTGTTTCTGTTTGAGGGAGTGAGCAGTGGTTCAGTGGGTGCCCAGATGTGGAGCTGTAACCAAAACTTGCAGTGCCTGGGCAAGGAGATGGTGTCTGTGCCCACGAGTCTGCCCGAGCCAGTGCAGATAAGGCACCAGCCCAGCCCCTCAGCATCGCTCTGAGAACACATCTGCCTTCCAACACAGCCCAGCTGATTCTTCTGTCAGGTTTTAATATTGTAGCACAGTCTTCTTGGTGCATATTTTAGGCAAAAAACAGCTCAGACCTCTTAAATAATCTAATCTTGTCAATTTGTTTACCTGGACCAGGTTTTCCTTCCTTTGTCCCAGCTTCAGAGCTGTGTTTCAAAGCTTTGCAGAGGTTTATTACAAACTCTGGCAAACAGCTGCATTTCTTTCTGAGGATTGGCAGTATATTACCACTGAGTTTTAAAAAGAAGTTGGAGGACATCAGTTTGACTCATCATTGAAGCCTTACTGATCATTTATCAGGATTCATTTTGCTAAAAACATAAACTAACTCTTACTGGGTACATTTCAGGAATCTCTAATCTTTCCTTCTAATTTCTGTATCGATTTGAATTAATGGTTATTCCAGGATTGTAAACTCTTTCCTATGACCATCTAGTGACTTTTGCCAATGATCTACCACACTTGTTTTGAATTTTAATGATTCAGGAGATGGGGAGTTTC
This sequence comes from Pachyramphus minor, assembly GCA_013397135.1. Classification (NCBI taxonomy): domain Eukaryota; kingdom Metazoa; phylum Chordata; class Aves; order Passeriformes; family Tyrannidae; genus Pachyramphus; species Pachyramphus minor. Next base: position 1,724,178 of record VYXB01008446.1, on the reverse strand, counting down.
AAGTAATTGCTGTCTAGAGAGGAAATTGGTTTTCACTGGTTAAAAGTTATTGAACATGCTGTTCTTTCTAACCTTCGAAAATCTGAGTTTGCTGATTGTTGTTGGCTTTTAAGTTACATTTTCAATGTCTTGACGAAGTCACATTTTGACCTGAGCAATATTCTGAAGGGTCTGAGAGTCCTGATTAGAACCAAGAAGTGCCATGATTGACCTTACAGCTTGCCTGGTTTTCTGGGTGACTGTCCATACAGGCTTTGTCTGTCCTTCAGCCACACAACCCAGTTTTCAGTTGTCAGGTGAGGGGGATGGCAAATGTTCCCTTTCCCTACCTTGCAGAATGCCCTTCACAGGCTCTGTTGCCTGTGTGCCTTCCAGCCCTCCTGGCAGGGGATGCCTTCAGTGTTCTGCAGACATCACTTACCCACACGGGCACTGTTCACCAGCACCATGACAAACACAGCCCCGACGCGGGATGAGCACAACTCTCCCTGAGACAAGATTTTGTTCCACCAGCAGATGAAATGTGAATTGCAGTTCAGGAGTAAATGGTGTGTGGCTGAAGAGTGAATACAGCCATCCAGCTGCTGCTCTGGGTTGTGCCTCTACTTCTGGTGGTCAAATGGAGAAGCATTTCTGTGACACATTAAATATTCTAAAAAATAATAGCAAAATGTTGCAAGTTCCTTTGACCACTGGTGATTAGTTCAAAAAAACCATAGTCACTTAACCACAATAGCACTTTTAGAAAGCCCATAATTAAGGCCTTAATCTTATTTTATTGTTTTGTTTTTTTCCCCTGAGTCAGATTCTGGGGTTTGTTATGGGGACTAAAGAGTCAAGTTCTCTTTGCTCACATAAAAGCACAGGCTAAGGAACCCCCCATATTTCTTTCTCAATTAAGTAGATTAACAAAAGAGGAAAGAGCAGGAAGGGGGGCAGGAAAAATGGAGAAAAGTTGTTCTGACACATAAGTGTCACGTAAGTGTTGGATGGGAGGTGGCTTTGGGAAGACTGGACTGGGTGACACTGATTTCTTCCAAAGCAGATTTAGCACTGCTGTCTTGAGTACTGACATTTCCCCAAAATTCAGAATTTCAGCAAATCACCTTTGAATGTTTCTTGAAATGCATTCATCCTGTAGCTCCAGGTGTAACAGGAATAGAGTTTAGGAGCAGGAGGAATTTTCGTATCTCTCCCATTTGTGGGATTTGCACAATGTCTTATTCACAGAATGAAAAGGGCCAAAGGGGTTCTGTTTGTGGGGGGAAAATGCTGAATATTTTGGCTTAATGTTGAAACCTGTTGAATTCAGTGAGGAGCTGTTCTTCATAGCAAGTCAGAGGAATCTCCTGGGTGACTCAGATAATCTAGGTAAATTGCAAAATTAGTGTAATTTAAGAGTTTAATTCCTAAGAGGATCCCAGAGCAGCTGTTGTATGCACAATGAAGATAGGTACAGGTAATCTGCCTGGTATATCTGCTTCCATTTACTGAATTTAAGGGGTGTTTTCATGCAGCCTTTTAATTAAATTAATGTAAAACTCTGGGTTTAGGACCAGTGATAAAATGATTTATGTACGAGTATTTCCCAGTGTTTGTTCTTGAAAAAGAAGACTGATGGCTTAAAATGACTGAAAATGTTTCTTCCATTTCTGTGTGACAGTTCACTATCAGATTATCCACAGAAACATCCTTACTTACATACAAATCAGAGTCATCAGCAAACATGTGAAACATGCATTTAATCCCATTCACTTGGTCCACACAGTAATCCATAAAGGTGATTTATTATTGCCACTTGCTTTATCTTGCATGATCAAACTATAATCAATAAGAGCTATTATTCTTTCAGGGTAGAGATTTATAGACCTTGGTCATGGAGTAATAGCCAACATGCACATAAAAATCAGTTTGAAAAGCCTTTACTTTTACATTCAAGTGTCCTTGAGACACAGCTACTGAGTTGACTTCCCTATCACAAAACAAACTGGATTATAATAATCTCAAATCAAAGAAATCAGAGGGGAAAATGGGTTTGTTAACCTAACAATTGATTTGTTTTTTCACCTGTATCAGAATGGCTACTCAGCACTTTTAAAACTCTGTGAGCAAAGCAGGACTTGCAGCCCTTCTTTCCAGGGGATGTCTCGTCCCATGGTGGTTCAGCTGTTGCTTTGTAATGTGTCAGGATCACCAGGGCTTGCAGAGCACCTGCCCAGCTGATTGCAGAACACTGCACATCACATGCACTTCTGTGGCAGTGATTTGTCCATGCTGCAGTGCCAACCTGCACGTTGCCATCCATGTAAAACTTAGAAGTTGTTCCAATTCCTGTGACTTTATCATTTGCCTCCCATCAATTGAAGTAATAGTGGAAAAGTTAAACTTGGTTCAAGGTTGGCTTTTTTCAGAATCATAGACATAATGAAAAGTTCCACTTTTCTTGGGGCTGTTGTTTCAGCCTGTCTGCAGGCTCAGGTCAATACTACCATATCCATTTACCCTGTATTTAATTGTTAACTGGTTTTATTATCATAGAGGAATCTCCTTTCTGGATTCCCAACTGATCCCTAACTCTTACTATGTACAGCTGACAGCAAACTGCAACAATAATAGATAAAAAATAGTTTTCACCCTCTCAACTTCAGCCAGAAAAATATTAGCTCTGGTTTAGCTTTGAATTAAAGGCTTGGGACCTGTGTAAGGGAGGTGGACAAATCTGTGAGTTCTCAAAGATAAAATATGCACAAACCACTTGGGAGAAGAACAGTCTCTATGTTCTTAAATATATTCTTAGCCCAGCTTTGTGCATGTTAATAAAATAAGGTAAATTAGGGTTTGTACAATGTGACTGAAGTTTCTGCTTTTCTCAACACAGTGTTTGACAGGAATGATGATATTTTGACATATTCTGTTGAAGGTTCATTTTGAGTCCCCAGGTAGGAGGTGAGCACACTGTGGGAGAACAGTTCTGGTGTTTCCTTCCTTTCAGACAAGCTGTAGTAGACAGTTGGCAAACTGCTGTTAGATGAATTCTTCCACTGCAGACAGTAAATCAAGTTTAGAGTGGTATCTGTATGGCAGCAAATGAATTGTATCCTGTCTCTGGTAAAGGCACTGGGACAGTGTGAGGTCAAGGCCATTAAAAAGTTCTAATTCTTGTGGACTCTTATTTATACATTCTTTACTCACATTATATACTTGGATCTATTTAAAGCTGTTGTTTGGCTCATCATTATAACCTTAAGGTGGAGATTTCCCAATGAAATGATAAATATTAACCATTTTGAGTTACAAAAGTTGAAGTTTTCTGCAGATGAGAGGATTGTCATGTAGCTGTGTCTAACCCTCTGTGTCCAAGTGATGAAATTATGCAACCATGATTCACAGATGATTCTAGTTTATTACCAAATGAACTGTTATATTAAGTTACTAATCAGGCAAATCATATTTTTTTTTGTTTTGTTTTCAGAATGTTATAATTACCTGTAATACATCACCTGAATGTTTCATCTCATTTCAGCTGACAGCCCTTTTTTGCTTTTGACATACATGAACTAATTTAAATCCTACTTTTATTCTAATTTATAAATATTTCTTCTTATGTTGCTGTTTGTTACCTCATCAAAACTTGGCTACAAAGTCTTTTATTTTTCCGGCCAGAGCTCGAGAAGCCTTTGGACAATGCTCTCAGGCACATGGTGGGATTTGGGGGCTGTGCTGTGCAGGGCCAGGAACTGGACTCAGTGATCCTTGTGTGTCCTTCCAACTCAGGGTATTCTGTGTTCTCACTGGTTTGTATCATTTGAGATGGGGTGTGTATGTTCCACTCCATGGGACACACTGGACTGAGTTTTAACACAGAGGGGAGAAGAAAGCTTTGAGATCCTTCCCCCTCTCCCACTTCCCACCTCCCATCCATGTGAGAACCCCGGGGAGTTGCTGGGGGTTGTTCAGACTTCTCTCTAGAAACACACCTTTGGAGTTCTCCCTTCCCTGGTGGATGTGATAATAAACACTTGGAGCAAAGGATGACTTCTAAGATACCATTCCTGAATTTCAGTATCTGAAGAGATAAACTTGCCCCTTCCAGGGTTAAGACACAGGGAACTTAATGGTTTGATGGTAGTTCCTCCTCAGACTGACTTAGCCTCGGGGCAACAAGGCTCCCAGGTCTGTGATCAACCAGCTCATGCACCCAAGAATTGCAGTGGTTCTCTACAGTCACTGATAACATGTTAAAGCCTCACTGTTCTATCTCTGCTTCTCATCTGAAGAGAGAAACAGCTGATTTTCAAGGTTCCGGAGGCTTTGCTAAAATTCCACCATAATAACTCAGCCAATTTGGCTTGGGAGCAGGTCAGCAGCATTTAGTCAAGCAACAGAGGATAGCTGTAGAGATTTCTATTCTGTGTTAATTTCTAGGTGAAAAAAAATATTAAATAAAACACTGGTATGTGTTGGATTGAAGGACAAGTTGAGAATCTGTAGCAATTGCTTCCCACCAGATGGGCTGTAAGTAGGTTGAAGTGCTGGCAGCTGATATTTAGGATGTAATCTGAAAAAACAGGAAAGTAGAAGCAAGGAGCAAACTAGAAAGTAGAGTAAAAATAGAAATAATAGAGCAGTGAAAATAGGAACCTTGATACTGTTTTCCTGCAATATAACAACTGCAATTCCTAAATCACTTTCCTGTAGGAGAGGATGCTTTTTCCACAACTGATGAGTGAGATACAAAGGGAAATATTTTCACTGGAGAGCCAGAGCTTTCCCACCACAAAGGGCATCATGGTTTGAAGTGTGATAGATTCTCACATATGGTGCAGTGGTGTTGCAAAAGGCAGCCCAAGTCCACGTCTAGAGCAACAGCTGTGCTAAACAAACTGCTTCCTGCAAGGGTAATGCAAACTTCCCATTATTAGTGTATCATATCCCAGAGACATGATGTGTGTGTCTTAGGGGCCTGGCTGTCTGCTGTGCAGCTCTGGTCCTTTCTTTGTTTATATTGTTTGACACTATGTGTAGGAACAGATCCTGTCATCTACTGTCCTAAATCCTTTGGAGCCTGGTAGAAAAGGGAATGTTTGTCACTGTGTTTCCTGAACACAACTGATTTCTTCAGATCATCCAGGGAGTAAATGGAGACAGTTCTTCACTCTCAGCATCTGTGTTACTGCTGGCATCTGGCAGTCCTGTGCCCATTGCTGGTGACAAGCAAGATGCAAACACACTGTTCATCTGTAGAGTGCCCTCCCTGCTCCAAGCTTCCCCTTCTCCCTGAGGCTGCTCAGTTCAGGAGCAATGCCTGCACTGGGATTGCTATCTGCCAGAGCTGGAAGAAATACAGATACCTCCTATTTTAATATATGCTCATCTTTCACTAATGTCTCTTCTGGGGTTAAACATGGGCCTGATTCATTCCAGGGCTGGATGGTCACTACTGGGGATTTCATCAGTCCTCAGCTGTTGTTTACTGCAGCTTTACCACGTGCAGAGTATTGGGTACCACTTGTTCCAATGGCTGCTACTCTCCTCAGGTGTAAATGCTCTTTAGCAGTGCTTTCATGAGTATTTCTCTACTTTACACGTTTCTCTATGTCTAAAACAGTTATTTAAAATTAAGCGATTTTGTGGAGTATTTTCTGTTTCTATTCCATTTCCCCAGGAATATGGGTTTCTCTGTACTCAGACAGCAGTCTGGCATGGCACACATGCTACACCTACACATGATTAGCAGTTTCTCTTAGGGATTTCTGACTGTCAAAGCAGGTAAATCCAGCCCAGCTCCCTAGATCCTGTCTTCTTACTAAATCAGTTGCTATTGGTTATTTCTAGACAAGTATTGCACACACTGCAGAGTGAGTTTTGCAAGCACTCCATGTTTTGAGAATCTGAAGAATTTGTAATACCTGTGGGGCTTAGTGTGTTTATAAAATTAAGTATGAAACACAAAAAACAGAGTATAAAAGCTCCAAACTCACTTATGTGCACAGGGTGGAAAGAACTTTCCACCATATTCTGTGCAGCTTTTCCCCAGCAAAGGGTGAAGTTTGGGTGGGCTGATCCCTACCCCCTGTGCTTCCCAGAGCAGTCCTGCCTTGCACCTGTGTCTGTTTTTGGGGAGCCTGGGGTGGTGACACAGGTGGTGCTGCTCTCCTAAAATCTGCAGCCATCATTGTACTGAGTTAAAAAGGTCAGTAGAGATTGGAAAATGATGAATGCCTTGGTGCTGCTTTGTGTCATTATGCTTTGATCAGAGGTAAATTAATTTATATTTTAGGCCTATCCTTCAAATTTAAGGCTCTGCTGTTGCTATTGAATGATGTGTCACCAGATGTTTTGTGACAGTGGTTTCTAATGTCCAATATAAATAAATTCAGCAGACCAGGTCTGGGTTACATCTTTGCTTTCTTCTTGAACTGTTTGCACCTTACCTTACAGCGTGGAGAAAGTGTTTTGTCTTCTGCTACCAAGCAAATGTTGTGTAATAACTGAGCGTGGTGACAAAGTCAATCAAACATGACTGCAGTTCTAGGGAATAAATAGATATAACTCTGTAAGGGGTACATGTACAGCTGAGAGAGGAAGAGGGGTGCAGAGGGGACAGGCTTGTACTCCATGGAGCTGTGTGCAGGATCTCTCTTGTTATGTAATGGTTGTTTTCCATAGAGATTAAATTTATGGATTAAGATGGTATTTTTTACTTTCTTTACTAAAGATTCTTTACTAAATCTTACTAGTTCCACTAGTTATAGAATGAAATTAATTACAGGTACTAACACAAACATGATCTGTTCAAAGCATCACATGAAGAAAATAAACACATATTCTTTCCATTCAAAATACAGCTTTTCAGAAAACCTGAAATTGTAGTTATTGGTATAGTCGACTTAATATCTGATTTCTTGTAGCCATTAAACCAGAATAGAAAGCCTCCTTTCCCCTCAATTACAGCGTGATGAAGGCATTACATTTTGTATTTCATTTGGGATTTTAGATGAAAAATTCTGCAGGCTCATATCCTGTAGCATATGAAAGAAGTAAACGAGTTTATTTTCTGTTGGAGATGCAGGAAGAAAATGGTGGACCTAGAAAAAGTTGGCTTTGTGAAGGAGTGCACAGAACAATCTCTAACAAAGCAGGTTTGATTTCTGTCAGTACTCCAGAAGTTGTGGGATTCAGGCAAATTCCTACCTCTATTTCTATAATAAGGTTACCAACTACCTATTTCTACTCTGATTTCTTTGCAAAAATGATCTGCTTTATGATGCATAACACAGTAGGGATTTTCTATTAGACAGGGCTTTTAAGCAGGATTTTTGGTAATGATCTGTATGCTCATAGGTTACTGAAGTGAAGTAAGGGTAAAGTCAAAACTGGAATGAAGGGCTGTATAGGAAGTTGTAAAATGAACTTTACATTGAAACTTCCTCAGAGAATTTGGAACAGGGACTCTGAAAGGCTTCAGAAAAGTTTGTGACATTTTCTTTTGGCAGAGATGTTTCTAATGGCCCTGCATAGGTGGAAAGCCACCACTTGGTGTTCAGCTGATAACCCCCAGCAGGAGCCCCTGGCCTGGCTGGAACCCTTCCCTTAGGTCAGTCCTCCTGGAAAGGGCAGTGGCTGTTTGGCAGCCCACCCTTCCCCTGTCCTGTCACCGGTGATGCACATTCACTGGTTGGTGTTTACTGGAACAGAAGGTGGAGTTTCAGTTTTTGTTTTTAACCATATTATAACAAAGGGGATGTTGTACCCTGTGCTTAGTCCTTCACCTCAACCACGGAGTGGACATCTGCACATTGTTCCTTCATCTTCAGCAAAGGCACTTATTTATCCTGATGGAGGTGGCATTTAGATGAGAAGGCAGATAAAGGACCTCCTCCAGCTTTTCCAGTGAGGTTTGATTTGACTCACTTTTTTTAAGATAAAAGTTGCAACAAACCTATTAATGGCACAGAGACCTCTTATTGATTTGTATTTTCTCTCCTGTCAACTGCTGAATGCAAAGTGAAGGGCATTAATTCCTTGGATTTGAGGGGATTCAGCATGCAAATTTGCTGGAGGAAAAGAGAAGTTTTATGCAACTTTTAAATTAAGGGCACCTTAACTTGGAAGGTCTGCACCTGGTTTTTAGTTGCCCTTGGTCAGATTTTTTTCCTTGGTCAAAGGTTTTCTTTGTCAGATTATGTTTCCTCATATATTCTCCTTGTACCCAGTTTCCATTTTTCTTCACCCTAAAGCAACAGGGCCGTGACTGCATCCCAGAGTCCAAAATGAGAGCTGAGGAGGAATTGGTCTTATACTTGCAGTTCAGCTTTGTTTCTGTTCTTTCCTTCTACCATTTCACTCTCTCAGATGTATTTATATTGTTTTCCCAAGGTTACTCCAAGGGTTTCATGCAGGGAGAAGGAGCTCAAATGTCCCCATGCAGGGACATGGTGCTGGAAACACTTCCACAAGTGCCGGCTGTGTTAGATCACTGTTCCATGTCCATTGACTTCCATGCAAAACAGCAGCAAATACGTGGTTAGTTTCTTGTAATGCCATTAAGATGCCCAGAGAGAGAAGCCAGTTAAGTGTTTGGCAGTTTGGGGAACAATTTTCAGCATCTTTACATGTGGACTTAGGCTCAGCACTGGCAGGGAACCGGGATGCCCTCTGAGACCATGGAGAGGATGTACAGCTGAACAAGAGGTGGCAGATGTTCTGGTTATAAATCATGGGAGAGTCCTTGCAGAGACTTGAAATAGTCATGAAGGTTGGCTGGATGCAGGCTCCTTAAACTCTGACTGCTTCCTGTTAGTGCTGCTGCTGGAGGCAGGAGGCACAGATGAGGGGTAGTGGCTTTGTCCCTTGGGGCAAAATGCTCAGCTTGAACTCCTCTGCACAGCAAATCCTAAGCATGTCATGCCCTTGTTCCATGCAGAGGGCTTACATTAATCCAAGGGTGCCTTTTTGCTTTGGTTGGGTGGTTTGTGGGCTTTTTAAAGAAAAGGCTTGCTCCCTGATCCACTTAGGAGGCATCTTAGTTTGCTGCTGTGCTCAATGCTAGACTGTAACAGCAGATGTTGAATTTTGACATCCGTGCAAGAGGGAAGGTGAGGGATACACTAAATCTCTGAAATCTGTGGAGTTCCTCCACGGATAATTTGCTGACACTCAGGGCAGAATCTCTCTCAACACGTTAGAAAGAAATACAGGATGAAACATCCGTGTCTTCCCTAAACCTTGTAGGAAGCAGCCAGAGGGACCACAGAAGCAACGTTGCAGGAACAGAGTGGCTCCGGTTCAGCCAAGTTTCCTTGCTGCCTCTTTTGAAGCCATGGCAATAGCCTCCATAGTGCACTATATGCAGCTTAATTTATGGACTTGGACAAAAGTCTTTGCAAAAGTTCTGCTTCACAGACTTCTGCTTAAACTGAAAGCTGCAGCCAGCCAAGGGAGGACAGCAGAGTGGATACAGAGGATAAAGACAGCTAAAAAAAATGGCAACAAGCAATTGCTTGTCAGAAAAACTCTTCTAAATTGGAGAGGAGTATTAAGCAGGGCTCCCAAAGGGGTAGTCCTTGAACACAGACGGTGTCTAATGTATATACATGACTGACAGGGAGACTGAACTAGTTAGTTGCTTGTTAAACTAAATTTGGAGCAGCAGAGGCTGTGGAATAAACAATAAAGGAGACTTAAAAGGATTGCAGACTGAAGTATGAGCCCTGGTGTATTAAATGAGCTTTAATACAGACAGATGTACACCACAATACAGCAAACAGTGAAAATGCTCAAAACAGAAAAAAAATTCATTTAAACTCTAAGAGAATAAAGCTCAAGGGCTGGAACTGCTACAGCCTAAGTAGAAAGATGCAAAGAGCAAACAGAAAGCATGTCTTTACATCTGTCATTTCCACTGAATTAATTGATTCACTTAAGTGGCACCAAATTTTTGCCATATTTAAATACCTAATTAGTTGGTCCACAGAAGATTGTTCCTAGTCCTTTTTCTGACACAATTTCAAAGTATTAGAGAATTGATTTGTGAGTCAATTCTAACCACAGATTTTTCAAAACAGTAAGACAGATTGGGCCAATTCTGTGGTAAAAACTATCTCATAATCCATTTATCCATCTATAGGAACATTTACACAGAAAAAAAAAAAAAGGGAAACTTTGGACTATCAGAACCAAAGTAAAAGGAAAATGTGATTCTTTTTCCAAGCCCATGTATTTTTCAGCAAATTTAATATTATTTCTGTGCTTTCTGGTGTTGTGCTGATGCACATCCGCAGTGCTCCAGGGAAAGCAGATGTTGTGCTATTGGTGGTGAGAGTCCCCTTTTTAGTTTTTTACCCTAATGACTCTCTCCCACTTCTCCTGTGAATGTATCACCACAGCCCCATCTGGCTGTACCACGTGTCCAGGAGGAGTTAAGGTGCAGTACCTGTACAGGCCCATCAGCACCAGCACTGCTGGATGTAGAGGAGACACCAGCCCAGGCTGTCCCAACTCCAGTGCCACCCTGGGGCAGGGGGACTCTCTCCATGGGCTGTGCCAGCATTTCCCAGCTCCCTGCTCAGCCCCAGGATTTACCTGCAGCCACGTCCCTTCTCATGTGGCTGCATCAGCAGCCCTCAGATCCTTCTTGGGGACAACAGCAAATCCCCAGGAGCAGGGCCAGTGCCCCTTGTCTGAGAAGCTTTTCCTCCTCTCTTCTGCTGAAAAGAGAACAGGGCAAATATGAGCGTCCTGCTGCCTGTGACAGAACCTTGCAACCTTTTGTTGCTGCCATGAAAGAATCTGCCAATCAAGGCCCTTGTCCCCTTCCTTCCAGCTGACTGTGAGTTCCATGCCTCATTTTGCAGTAGTTCATTTTTACAGCCCCCCAGGAGCTCTGTACAGTCATGTACAGAACAGTCCTGCCCAGGGCTGGAGCACTGCAGTGCTGCTGCCCAGGTGAGGCTCCAAAGAAATCAGTGCAGTGAGGCAAAGCCTTTTATAGCTGTTGGTAGTTTGTATTTTATTGTCTTGGCTGTCACCTTGGACAGCTTTTCTGGCACTGGCTGATGTGGGTTAATCATGGTTACTGGGGCACAATGCAGGGTTGTGTATAAATTAATGTAGTAAGGTTGGAGGAGGCAAAAAATCAATAGCAACTCCAGATAATTTTATTTTTTGTTTGGAAATGGACTGGCAAGAGGTTTTGGTAATGATTTAAATTGCATCTTGGAAATGCTTTTAATTATGATTAAGATGACTGCTAAATTTAACAAGATACAATTAAATCCCAGTTTATTAAGTTTGAATTTGTGGCTGATTAGTGGTTACGCATGAGGTACGTTTTTAATGTTCCCTAATCCTGAATAAATGGTTTGGATAATCAATTGGTATTTAATGTATTAATAACTTTTATCTCCAGATGCAAAGACAAACACACAGTTCTGAGCTGTGCACTGTATCTGCCCCATCTATTGCAGACCAGAGCCCTTGCACTGGGCCATTAAAGCAACTCTGCAGCAACTGTAGAGCAAAGTTCAGGAACTCATTGCAGTGGGTTGTGGGGGGTTGGGTTTTGGTTGGTTGGTTGGTTGGTTTGGTGCAGCTTGTTTTAAAGGCTGCTGTATGACTTGGCCATGCCTGCATTGCAAAGCGAGCAGAGGTCACTCAGAGAAAAGGTGACTTTGTGCTCAGCAGAGCTCAGCTCAGCCTGAGCTCTGGTACCTCCACTGCTGCCACTTGACACCACACTTTCAAATATTGGTCCTCATAACTGCTGTCATTAGGAATGCATGGGGTGTCCTTGGGAAAGCCAGTTTTAATTTAGTAGCCAGGAGATTTACCAAATGTCTGGCTTGTTTTCTACATTCTTGGAATTTAGTTTTTCTTTTAATGGAATGTTTTGAATGCTCTTGCTTGGAGCACACCAGCTGATGTTTTCAATAATTAGTGTTTAACACACCGCTTAAAACAAGTTGTTTTTAGCTGTGTTACTTTTGTGGTGGTTCAGAGCTTTTTGGAAATGAGCTTTTTGGAAATGCACTCTGTGCACAGGGTGTTCAGGGAGCACTTGCTGTGATAAGGAAAGTGATTTGATGTCTTAAATTCTGAATACTGGTGCAATTTAACTTTCCAGTGTGTTTGATAGAGAAATATCTTACTCTGAAGGCTCAGTGCCTACAGAGCTCGTGTTTGAGTTGGGTGGGAGATCCAGCTGAACAAAGCAGGACATTGAGCCTTGTGCCTGTAGGACAGCAAAATACACACTGTAAAGAGAGGCAGTTGCAGATGTGTATTTGCAGAGCAACAGATCTCACAGAGCAGCACAAATAAAGGCTGTTACCTCCACAGAAACATCCTGCACGCTTGGCTTTTCAATATCTCCTCAGCTCTCTTACTACAGAGTCCCACAGTCCCTCTCACTGAACTCTCTCAGTAATCAAGAGAAAAAAAACACTTGAGTTTTTCTCACAGGAGTCTGTTAAATGCTGAGACCTCGAACTGAAAGGGCCTCATCAAACTGCTCTGGTACTAAAATGCCCTTTAGGAATTCTGACCTACCAGATGCCCTGAATGCATATACTTCACCTTTGGTTTTTGGATGCACTGCAGAGCAGGAGGAGCCTCCAGAGCCCTCTCCAAGGTCTGTGCAATCATGGCCAAAGTGCCTGTGCCCTGTGACTCAAGTCATCTGCGCAGGATTTTTTTCCTTCTTACTTTTTTGACTTCTCATTATTAAAGTCTCCTAGAAACTTATTTTAATCTGTCAAGTAGAACTAAGATATGAGAGTATTCAAGCATCCAAATTTAATCCTCTGAGTAATGAAATAGTAAAAATAAGAATGCATATGAAAAGAGAAATAGAAGCTAATAAATGTTATATGATTTTGACCACCAGAATGATCATATTGCATTCTCGACTAGTCTGCTGAGGGGTTTCATTTCACTGCCTGAAATCTTCCCTAGTTTTTTCCCTGGTTCTATCAGTTGATCCAACAAAAGGTACATAACTCCCTATAAACAAACATGGACTCATTTACATTCTTAGGTTCTTAAAGCTATGTGAGCACCAGAATTACACTTGTGTTGCAAGTACCAGATCTAGGGAAGTGTATGTCATGGGAGGGATGCAGCCTTAATCAGTGCCATACCAGAACTCGTTGTTTGGTTTATGTGGGGGTTTCAGTCTTGTTTGTTATTAAGATCTTTCTTTCACTAAAAAAAAAATAAATAAAACCCCAACAATAACTAAAAAAAACACCCTAAATTTATGCCTTGACTTTGAATTGAAAGGACAATTTAGATATTTGGTCCTTGTTCTGTTACTTGGGCCTTTTTCCACTGAACTGCTTTTTAAATCAGTGGAATATCATATTATTGATGGCAGCTTTGGAGAGAAGTTTAACTCGGACTTTTTTGGCATGTCATGTAATGTAAAATCCCAGAGGAATGATTGTGTCAGGAACTGAGGGACTCAGCTCCCACAGATGAAGCCCAAACACCCCTTGATATGCACCCACCAGTGTGTGGGGTGATGCTCTCCCTGAGCTGCACTGAAAGGAGGCAGGAGGAAGCCTTGGAGGCAGAACCTGGTGTGAGCAGGAAGGCTACAGAGTTTTGTAATGCCATCTACATTTGGACAAAGTCTTTTGCTGTTTCTTGGGCAGACTGCCCAGAGCAGAGAGATCTGTCCAAGGAACAGCAGGTGGTATTTGGGGTATTGCCTTTCTCTTTTCCTATTGATCTTCTGTGCACAATATGTCATTCTCTGGAACATAAAGCCAAAACTCTCCTGTACTCACATCCTTCCTCTGAGGCTTTATAAGCTCTTCAATAATAGGTGTTGTCAGTCTATATATTTCAGATCTGGAAAACGTTTGATCCTTTTTTTTTAAGCTACACAAATACCTAAAAATTAATATTTTGGGGAGACCTTCAGCTCACACAAGTGTGCTCTGCAGTCTTCATTGTAGGGAGATGATCTAAGCTAATTCAGGCTTTAAGGCTTCCTGGATTTCACTTCAGTTCCAGGGAATCCTGAAGGTGGGAGAATTATTGTAACTCTTGAGGGAATTATGGAACACATTAGAAGAACTTGTATGTTGTTCAGATGCATGTTTCAGATATTGTGACATGTACACAATCTTTAAATGTGGGAAAAGTAGCTTTCATGTGGGGTGTAGGGCTTTTAATGCATTTTCCTGTGATACTTCACCATTTTGACAAAGCTATGACATTCTATTTATGCAAAAGTAAGACTTTGAGCTTGCTGCCCTGGTAGAACTAAGGCTTCCACACCCCCTCAGAGCTCTGTTTAGCCAAAACCAGCATCAAGTCCCAAGATTAATTCTGAGGTTCTTTTGCAACAGCTAAAAGTAACTCCTCAGATTCTGTGCTCTCTCTCTTTGTGTCCTTTCCCCCTACTCTGTATGAAACAAGTGTTGCTTCTGCCTCTCCTAGACAAGAATTATCTCTTCTTTTGTACTAAGGAGTCTGGAATTTACTGAGACCTCAAGGCACTGCTGCACAAGGAATAAATAACAAATAATCAGATGTGGGAGAGTTATGCTTCATAACTGCTAATAGAAATGTACTTCTCAGCTTTATTTATCTCCTTTAACCAGTACTGAGGGACTATTGTAGTCTACAAATTTTGTGACTTATTTGCATTTCCAAGGCCAAGTTGCTCTGAATGCAAAGTGTTCATCTGCCATTTTTTGAATCTCAAATACAATTTTATAATAAAATTGAACCTGTCTTTCCTGTTTCTCTCTAATCCTGTTGTGTTTCCTTTGTAGTTGTAGTTAAGGAAATTAGTCAAAATCTGAACCATCACAGAGCTGTTGGGAGGAGAGATGACAGATTAATTTGGCTGAGAGATGTAGAAAACATCTGTGATTGGTTTCAGAGGTGCAATTGTATTGCAGCTCCTGCTGTGTTTGCCTCTCTTCAGCCACACTGCCTAAGGTGTTCCCACCAGATAATTAGATTAACATCCAAGCAGTTTTGTCCCCACGGCTTTCAAAAGGCAGCAGCATAACATCCCACCAGACAGATTGGATTGGATTGCTATTCTTGGGTTAGAGAGCAGCAAACCACAAGGAAAGAAAATGGGCAAGTTGGTTGTAAAATTGAAATCAGTGCTTCTGTCCTGTTTCTGAAATTATTTAACCTTGAGCTTCTTTTTCTCTGAGAAAATTATCTCTGTCAGAATCATTCAAATAGTCACTGATGTCACTTAGTCACAAGACTGAGTCTGTTGGTACATTAGATATCTCCTGACACAGGGTTTTCTCAAAGCCTGCGAGGAGAAGGACAAACTGCAGCTGAAGGAAAAGGGCTCTCAGGTTGGGTTTGGGTGTTCTTTACATAGTGGGATTTTCCCCAGATCTGGTGATAAGAAAAAGCAATCACTGATTGACTGGCAGCATTTCTGAAATCTGTTTGCCCACAGGATTGGGGCACATTTCCCAAAGGGAACGTGAGGGGTGACATGTTGAACATTCCCTGGGCAGCTCAGGGTAAGGAGTCTTTGCCTGGGAGGCAACACAGATCAGTTGATTTTATGTATAAAATAGGATTCACTTCCCTGTTTTTGCTGTAGGATTGCTAATGGAGAGAGGCATATATGCAACATTTTAAGAAGATTTTGAACATTCAACAGGAAATAGGTTTGAATAAAAGGGTGTTTTGCAGCAAGGGCAGATTAAAAAGCCAGGGAATGGAACTGATCTCTGGACTTTTGCCTGACTCTTGCTCTTATTTGAAAGAAAGACTAAGGGAAAACAGTTGTTGCAGCTGTTAGACTGGCAAGATAAAAGAAATTACTTTTTATTTCACACATTTTCTGTTGTGTAGGGAGATACACCTAAAGTCTCTATGAAGAAGATTTAAAAAGATAGTTTTGGTAAAAATCTATGCTTTCTGCATATTATAGAACTGTATTATCTCTCCTTCAACTCTCTTCTAACATCATTTCTCCCAGGAATAGCCCTAAAAACATTTCTTCTTTTTAGTTGGAAGTGCTAGGTGCAAAATTTTTTTTCCTTACTAAAACAGAGCTGGCTGCTCCAGACTGGAGTGAAATTTAAACTGAAATTCATCATGTCTGGGGAAACTTGTTGTCCTCAGATATGTCAATACCTGGCATAGAGAGAATGGAAGAATTTGGAAAAAAATTTAAATTTACATTTATTTTGGTTTTTAATGTGAAGCACTGAAACTGTGTCACATAAGAGATCATAATAAGGTCTTGTGCTTTTACTTCACTCTCTGCTCTTACCACAATATGTTCTTTTTTTTTTTTCCTACTTAGTGATCACATCCATGTTACCTATATTTTTGTTTCCCATGGAGAAGTATTTTGCTGATTTTCCATGATTATAGATGGATTATTCATAAAGATTCTGATCTTAATTCTTAGCCAGATCAAAGAGTCCTCTCTTCCTTTATAACCCAAAAAAGGGTTTTCCTCTCTTAGAAGATCCCACTTGATCATTGCTGCAATCACATGACTAAATAAAATCTAACATTGCCATCTAGTGTCCAAATACTGGGATATTGCACTTTTTTAGCCCAGTGGTTCAGAAAGCCTTTGAGTATCATTTGTAACTTTGGGGTGCTCTAGTGATAGGAATGTTCTTTGTTCCCAAAACTTCCATTTTGGTCTTTTTTTTTTCCCCCCTGAAAGAAGTAACTTTATACTTATAATCATAACAACATTAAGTGTTTTATATAATGATGCCAAGAATCTCAGCTGCTGTACAGTTTCTAAAGGATTGTTTTCAGTATTGGAAGGAGCCAACTGGGATTGGTCTTTTTTTTTTTAAACTGTGCTCTTCCCCTCACTGTTCTGTTTGGAGAATTGGCACAAATGAGCCTCTTATCACAGAGTCTGATTCAACTGGGGGAAAAAATTCCCCAGCAGTTCTGTGACAGGAATGGTCAAGATGACCATAACAAGTTAAGGAGAAAGGAAAAGCATTGAAGAAAACATGTTGTATCTCTGGCTGGGGTTTCTTTAGAAAGGGTGTGTTGAGGACACACTTGCACCCACAGAAGCACCCTGCCTCACGGGGGTGGCTGCTCAGCAGGGCCCAGAGAGCTGCAGAGGGACCCGCTGTCCGTGGTGGTGGCTCCCAGCACCCTGGCTGGCTGAGAGGGCTGCCCTTGCTCCTTGGGAGCAGAACTCACCACAGCTAAGGAATGGGGCAGGGACCTCTTTGAGAGATGCCTTGGGTTTAGGTCTATTCACTTCTTAGGTAAATGAACTGCTGCCCTGGGAGCCTCTGGCAGGATTGCAGCCTGACAGCCCCAGGCAGTGTCGGGTGCACGTTTATTTACTGCTCCACTGCACCCCAGAATTTGTCTTTTACACATTCCGCTATTGATTTTCCTGTTCTGTTGTTCTTCAAACACAAATATGAAGAATTTCCTGGAGAGTCAAGGTGCCTTAACCACATTGTGAAGAGCCCTTTCCCTGGGGTCTGTTTTCCCTTGGGCTCAGCCCTCCTCCAGCTGGGAGCAGCTGCAGTGGCTCCAGCAGAGCTCACAGGGTGCTGAGTGAGGACATCAGGCCCCACCTGCTGCAGAGGAACTGCAGAGCTCACAGCCAGAATCTCTGATGTGACTGTAGGTGATTGTCAGCACTTTATTCTTCCTGGAGCAGAGCTACAGGGGAACATGTTTTGCCTGTATTTTAGGAGATTTTTATTACTGCTATTTGCCCTTCACAAACACAGAAGGGATCCACAAAACCTTTGGGGATCCCCTTTAATGAAATTGTTGGCAGGTGGCTGCTCTTTGTGTTCAATACAGTCTCAACCCTTAAAATTCAATGTAAAAATTTAAAACTATTTGAATGGGAGATGAGGAAATAAATCAGGTAGGGTTGTTAATGTGCCTTTAGAGCTGTGCATTTCTTCAGTTAAGAGAAACTTGGCTTCTCTACAGGTTTGTGAACACATATAAATTGTTCCAATGAATCTTTTATGTTTACTGTCTTGCTTATTTATTGCTCATGTGTTTTTTGTTACTGGTTTATATTCCTGTCTAATGACAATAATACAAGATCTAAAAAGATACTCAGATTTGCTAAATCATGCTGCAATCTTTGCTCACATGCATGACAGAAGTGATTCTGGTTGGTTTTTGTTTGTTGGTTGGTTTTATGTTCTTTTTCTTTCCCCTGGGTCTTTCTTTCTCTTCTGTTCAGTGAAACCTAATGAGACATTTCTTAAGCAAGTATCATTTTGTAGGTTCTCATTGCTACAATGGTCAATATTTGCTTGACATATAGGGGTTTAATTGCAGTGTGTATACAGTGCAGAAATGCAGACAAATCAGTTCTGCAAATCATCTGTCCAAGGAAAATGTTGTTTACTTAATAAAAGGTAACTGTTGTGTCTAACTGAAATGGAAGCAACTCCTCCTGTTGACAGGGAATGTTTTATTGTGTATATGTTAGCAGGATGTTTGCATTCCTCTGGACTAGTTCCTTCCCATGCCCAGGCCTTACAGGGGGATATTTAATTTTTCTCATTCCATCAGCAGGCATTGGCACTAGGGAGGGGAATTTATTCCTCAGAAGTAAAGATCTTCCTTTCTCAACATCAGGCATGTTGATAAATCACTATAAGCTATAGGTTTGTGCTGTGAGCTCAGGTAAAGTTGATCATCCTTTTACAGATGTGACTGGTACAGGTTTTCACAGGACAGAAAGACCTCCTGGGACACACTGGGTCAGAATTCAGGTGGGGGAAAGGTACATGAAAAATGGTGAAATCAGCCAGTAAGGAGATTTCTATCAGAGGTCAGAGAAACATGAAACCCAGTGAGCTTTTCTTGTGGAAATTGGAGCTTCCTGTGGTTTCTCTCATCTCCTCCCCATGGAGCTCCTGGCTCAGCCCCACTGACAGGAGTCTTGCCCACTCCCAGAGGAGCTGATGTCCATGGACACCAAGAGCTGCCCCCCTGCACGTGTCCTGCCAGGCTCTTCTTGATACCAAATTGTGAACATGGTCCTCTGAAGCCAGTGAGATGACTTTGGTGCTGGGTGTCCCTGTCACAGGCACAACCCAGGTGCCACCACAAGACTTACCCGTAACCCACAAGCGATGCTTTTGGGAGCTCTGTTGGGTAACTGAGCAACATTAGTCCTCCAGATTTTGGTGCACCAAAGGCACAATAAATAGCATGAGAATTAGCCCTTCAACCCCTGAAATAGCTACAGATTCTCATCCCAAGCAAAATGATATTAGAATTGCAAATCATTATGAATACCATCAAGCAATCAAAACTTAATATAGAAATGTATGCAGAGATAAAGCAGATATTGTGTTCTCTATGTTTAATGAAAAATGTCTGTTCCTTTTGTAGTCAGACTTTCATTTGATCTGTTTCTCAGGCTTTTTTGTGATGAAAAACCTGAGCATAGTGGTTCATAAAAACCCACTATTCTCTGGACATTTTCTTTTATAAATATCTGTTACTAGTTAGTCCATTTCTATTTAAAATTTGTTTCTAGGGAAAATAGCTTTAAAGCTATTTTAACATGGGTACAGGCATTTAAAATTAATACATCTCTAGGAAGCAAATGTTGCTGCCATTTGAGGAATGAGCAGTTGCTGTGCACCTGGCTACCTATTAAAAAGAATTCAGTTAAATATTTGTTATAGATTTGGGCTCATTAATGTATACAGTCATGTAAAAGTTATTGTGTTTTTTTTAGGAACTGTTTTCACAATAGGAAAAAAAAAATATAGGTCGATACTGTATGTTATTAACACTGAATAACATTCCAGCACAGCAAAATGTTAGCAGCTACCTGTTTCTGGAGGTGAGAAAAAGGACTGAAATATGAGACCTCAACCTTTTAACCAAACTCTCAAGCTCATTATTTTTGTCAGTTACTTGCAATTAACATGTGTCCTTATAACTGATTTTCACTGATCAGGTTCTGAACGATAAGTTCTAAAGCAGTTTCTCTAGTAGTTACCCTTTCATCAGTCAAAGACAGTATTTATTACTGTCTGCTTTCACTGAACTTTCAATAAGGGCATTTGCAGCTCTAACAGCTTAATTGCAACCGTTTTAAAATAGCACATTGCATGCATTATGGAGTTAGCACTCCTTTTAGTACTTAAGAAAATAATGCTCTCCTTACCCATAAACCACTGTAGATTTATTTCCAAGGTGATACAAGTCTTGCCTTCTTTCTGGATTCCTTTTATTTCTCTGTTTAGTAAAAAGAGAGTCACAGCACAATAATGGTGATGTTGTTTGAGGCCAATGAGTCAGGCTGGTCAAATATCTTTTCTCCCATAATAGCTGGAAGCCACAAGAAATCCTGTAGTGGCTAATTATGAAATTATCTGTCTCTAAGGAAAATTTCTTCTTAACTGCATGAGCTGGCTTATTCCCTGAAGGAAAAATGTTTTATATTTCTCATGTAATTATACAAGGGAGCTTAGAAAGTGCTGAAACAAATTCCTTTTTTTAAAATAAGTGGATATTAGAAAATTATAAAATCCATTTTCAGCTTTAGACATAAAATAACTAATGTGGAAAGCAGACACAACGTGGGAAAAAAAATCTTCCAGAATATTTCCTTTTATTTCAGAGGGCAGATGTGAATTGAATATTATCTCTTTCAGAAGTGGTTAATAAGAGTGGATTCACAGTGACTACTGGGGAGAACAGGGAAAGTCCAGACTGGCATTTGCAGCCTTTCCCATGCCTAGGCCCAGCCTTACTGGGTCTAACCCACCCCATGTCTGTACCAGCAGCACAAAAGCCCTTTTTAGCTGTTCTCAGACGTGAGAGCTTGAAAAAAATGCCACAGATTTCTAGCTATAAAACCTCTATTAGTCTGTAGGCAGCAATATAAGTTAATTGAGCATTGCTGTCCCACAGAGACCATAGAAAAGCATAACAGAGCTGAGTCAGGACCTGCTGTGGTTTGGAGTGTGTTGGTTTGCATGGCCTGGCCCACACTGAGGATGGGCTGGACTGAATAATCAGTCCAATTAATCACCTGCTAAAACGGTGCCCTCCCAGCACCAGGGAGGTGGGAGCAGAAGGGGCACAGGCTGTTGTTAACATGAAAATGGGAAACTCCACTTGCTGGGCAGCACTGGTGAGTCCCAAGAGAGCTGCTGTCCTACCACCACAGAGAGGGAAGAGAGGGACACTGTCCAGCTACTTTCATGCTTAACTCGATGCTGCTTCTCTGGTTTTGCTCCCCAAGCCCTTCCTCTGCAATGACCCTGGGACACAGGGAGGAGGTACCAGGGCTCACCACGTCAGCCTGGGTGCTGAGCCAGGCTTGGGCTGGAGCTTGAGCTGGGCTTGTCTCAAAGCCAAGGCAACCTGACTCCAGGACACAGGAGGCTGGGGCAGAGCCAGTCCCAGAACTGCCTTGCACAAGCAGGTGAAAATGTCTCACACTACAGTCTGTTAGTGACTACAGCCAGGATATTTATGGTATGAAGGAGCTATGCAGTGTTTAAAGCAATATAAGAAAATCTGATTTGGAAAATAAAACAAAACCCACTTAAATGTCACACACACAGCTCAGAACAGCTTCCCCAGTGTTTAACTATGATGAGAACAATTGAGCTCATCATGAAAAGGCTGCAAGTCTCTTCACTGGGTTTCAGCACTACAGGGCTATCAAAATGTTGCTTTGCTTTGCAAAATGTTAAGTTGGCACACATAAATTATTTAAATAATTTCTGAAAGCCAAATGTCTGCAAAGGTACTGAGGTTGCATGTAAATTCAGAAACACAAGGGTACTGCTGGAGACAGGTACAGTGCAGTGGAGCATGAGAAATGCAAACTGAATTGCAAAGCATACAAGCAGCATTAAAGAAATGTATTTCAGCTTCTAGGCAGTGAACCCAAACATGTTGTACATTATGCAGACTGCTTAGCAATTTGCATAATTATAAACTCCCCTCGAAACAGTAAACATTACTGCAGAATTCAGTAATGCCAAAAAAAAGCAACATTAATATGAATTGCTTATTTGACTTTTTCATTTTCCCAGGGTCTTTGAAAACACCCAGATTGTAGAAGAGGCGAAATAGAGACTTTTACAGTAACAAGTAATCCATATTGGAAAGAAATGGAGCATAAAAATAGAAACTTTCTCTTTTAATATAAAGTAGTGGTCTTGTTGACTTTCTGAAGCTGTTTCTGGTAAAGTTTTATTTTATTCTTTATATGTGTTCTTAAATTCCTCCAAAGAGTAATCCATTAAACCACAGACTGCCAATATATGAGGGGGGTTCAGACAAGATTATCTTTATTGCTGTGGATGGCAGACAATGTGATTACTTGAGGGGGCTCTGCTCTGTGGCTGGGGAGCAGAGCAGCTGAATTAGCAGCAGAATACTAATATTGATAGTTCTTCACGGGAGACTGCAGAAGAGCTCTTTCCAGGGAGATTCAGGGAAGAAATATAGAAGTTTAAATATGAAAATGAAAGAATTCTCAAGGAGACGGGAATGAAAACTAATCCTTTTGTTAACAAAACAAGAAAAGAACACTGCATTGGGAACTTCTGTGAGCTTTGTTCCTGTTCATGTTTGAAAGAAAGCCTGGTTTGGGGAGCAGTTCTGGAGGGAAGCTCAAGCCCTGGAGAAAACTGTTGTACCCTCAGGGGACCTGGCCTGAGGTAACTTGTGTATCAGCCTTGGGTAGATTTGCCATGTTTTGGGGAGAGAAGGTGGAAGGGAAGTGACCAGTGCTGCAAAGGCTGCAGAGGGACTGCAGCCCCAGTGGTGGGTGCTGGGAAGTCTGACTGGGAGGCAGCCACAGGAACCATGTTCTGTGGTCCTGCCCAGAGCAGTGTGTCTCAGAGGTTTCCTGATTCTAGTTCAGAAAGATGAGATGAT
The DNA here is from genome assembly GCA_013397135.1 of Pachyramphus minor. Lineage (NCBI taxonomy): Eukaryota > Metazoa > Chordata > Aves > Passeriformes > Tyrannidae > Pachyramphus > Pachyramphus minor. The sequence continues at coordinate 1,701,291 of VYXB01008446.1, read as the reverse complement.
GAAAAGAACAGTGCAAAGATGGGCTGGTTACAGGGACTGAAAGATGAGTTCAAAAGGACTTAGGGGATGTTGGAAGTGCTGGTGCATCACTACCTGTGTGTCGCTTTTCATCAGCCGTTTCACTGCAGGGCCCTTGTGTGAGCTGGGACATGAGCAGTGATGTGTTTGGATTTATCTCTGGGAGCATCCTGAGTCATCCTTCACAATTCCAAAGCAATAACCTCCTTAATTCCAGTCTTTTTAAAAAGCTTTTAGAAATTAAATAAATAAAGCAAGCATCAGGAAAACAAACAATTATCAAGCAAACAAAACAAAAATTGTGAGCTTTTATGCAAAAGAAATAATTACCCCAGCAGAGAAAACTATTTCTAATTTTTTCTAGCAAGAATGACATAACAATAAGCACTGTGTAATCTATCTTGTTTTCTGTTCCTAGTAAAGAGAAAAGCTGCTTGCTCAGGCAGAGCAGGATCCAGTTAATTTTCTGCATCCTCAGGCCAATTAGACAAGTTGAGAAATCAATCTCTGTCAGTCCCATGCTCGGTATGGGCTCTGTGTGTGTGTGGAATGGCTAAGAGTAATTTCTTTCAGAAAAGTATGAACATTAATTACATAATTTGTCCATCTGTGCAATAATATTGTCATTAAGATTTCCAAAAGGTTAATTTTGATGACTACCTAACAAATTGTGGGAGACTCCATCCTCTTCATTTTTCTTATCTGTTTGCAGTTTTCCCATTAGTGTGACCAGAAGTGGGCTTTACCTGCAGTGAGTGGCTGACTAAATCCACAGTGACTCTTTATTTAGATGGTAATTTCAGGGGGATTAGGAGGGTGTGGACTAGGAACACACCCCAATATTTGAATTCTGACGCTTAATTTGGACCATCAGCTCAACTGCTTGTTATTCCCATCTTTTGTGGATAAAGAACTGTGCAAATCTTGTGTGGATTTAAGCTTCTGGGCTTTTAAGCACAAGTTAATGCAGACTGTGAAGCTGTAGGGCAGAGGCTACCAAACTTCCTGACCCTGAGGGTTATTTTGTAAATGATTTAATTGTTTCTAATAGCTATATCCTTTTGTAAGTCTCTCTGTCTCTCCTGTATTTTACAGAGAAGCCCTTATACCCTGTTGTCCCTTTAGCCATCACTGCTCTGAAGCAAAGCTCATTTTGCCAGATTGCTGTTATTATATTGTGCAAGAGAGATCTCTGGGTGCTATTGAAGAGTGAGGTTTTATCTGCTCATTAATAACCATGCATATTTATGGTTTTGTGCCATTTTCTGTTGAACCTTTTCTTCCTGTTTCAGAGATGTGCTGAGGTTTAAGTAATGTAGTTCTGGGATTGCCTGACCCCCTGCCCTTCCCCACCTGTGATTACAAAGACCCTTGAGTTGTTCTGCACTGGGGCACATTTCCCTCCCATGTGCTGTTGCAGGCAGAATCCTCCCAGCAAGTGCCCCAGTTTGGGATTGTCATTCTACATGATCTGTCACTCTGGCAACATGCTTTTAGTAGTTCCTACACCAATTGCAAGACTGAAAATAATCCAGGATTCTGTTTCCAAAGACTAACAGAGGTAGGTGAGGTTTTGCAGGTAGTACACACAGATAAATAAAGAGTACAACCCTTAATTTGCAGAACAGCACATGTGCTGTGTTTGCTCTTTTGGTCACCACTTTTATTCCTGCCTTGAGCATCGGTCTAAGCAAACCAGTCAACACCATGTTTCCTCCCTATTCTTGCTTTCAGTAAGTTTTGTAATTATTTTCTGTATTCTCTTGGTGGAGTGGGCCCAGTTTGGAGGTGCAGACCTGGGGCTGCCTCTCTGTGCAGGCTGGACCTGTGCTTGTCTGCTCCTCAGAGAAATTCTTTGGAAAAATGGAGAGTCTTTTCTGGGCACCCAGAGTCTCATTTAGAAACAAACTTGATGTAATGAGGAAACCCAAGGAGGTTGTTTTCAGTGTTTTAATAGAGTTTATGTGCCTGGATCAAACAATATAAGTAAGAACCAATTAAAGAAAACTGGGTGTTTTCTTTAGCATTCTCCAGGGTGCTGTCAACAAGCATATTTTGCTGCCTGCAGCCTGTCTGTTAGCAATTGTTACCTTTTACCACAGATATTCTTTTATTTCCCTGCCCTTTGTTTTAGTTACTTCATGAATAAAGAGAATTTAATTTGCCTCAGTCTTAGAGTTACTGCATTTTAAGTAATTGCAACTGGTATGGGACTATCAGAGCTTAGCATATTATAATATGTATTAGCTACTCCAGCTGGCTCTTGTAAACACCCTCTTTCAGTAATATTTCATTTCTATGCAGCTGGAGGTTTGCCTGGGCATGCAGCATACTTATTCTAACCTAGAATAGTTAAATGTATGTTTAAAAAGCAAATTCAGGAAATTAGTACTTGCATGTACTGGGCAGCATTAATGTTCCTGTTACACTGAAAGAATTTTACAGCCTCTTATTGAAAATTAATTTGTGGATTTGAGTCTTGCAGTGAACTTGTAAATAATCTGTTCTGGACTGGACAGCAAACCTGCAGCATTTCCTGCAGAGGTTTTTAGGGACAGGCAAGGATGTTTCTCCCAAGCCCTCCTCCTTATGCTCCATCTCTCTGCCTCTGCTCCTTCCCCTGTGTGCAGTGAAGTTCTTCTTCATGAGCATCCTTTGGAAGATGAGACACTGGGATCCTCAGGAGTGGCCTTTCCACACCAACTGTCTGTGAAGTAAAATGTGGCTGGGTGGGAACTCTTTATTATTCCTTTTTCTACCTCATTTTTTTTGCCAAAAGGCTTCTCAGGCAAGTCTACTAGAAATTGCTTATACAACCAGCCAGCACAGAAAGCAGAGAGCTAATACAGTCATTTTCTACCTTGTCTGGAATTTAACCAGCCAGAGAGAAGTTTGGGGAGGTCTGAGGCTTTCTGGGCAGTGTGGCCAGCAGACTGTGGGCCTGTGTGTGTGCTTTCAGGTCAAACTGCCCTCTGATCTTAATCTAGCCAGGTGGCTTTTTTCTGGTTATAAAGAAGGGAGTTGCCAGGTTTTGCAAGTACTAAGGCCGAATATCCTATTAGGTACACACCCCTCTCTCTCATAATTAGCCCATTGGCACACTATGTAAGCACCTGTCAAAGCTGAGAACATGAATCACTGCTTTAAACATGTTTGGGGAACAACCATAGTACTCACAGCTGGAAATCTAACCTTAACTACTTCTTAAAGTACATAAATCATGCAGATACAGATGCTGTAGGTGCTAGTCTTGCAGGATCACAGATTTTATTGTTTGACTTGCCATTGCTCATTTGTTCCTTGTGCTTCCATGGTGTCTTGTCAGAAGCTCTCATTCATTTGCAAACACTAATTAAGCTGTTTACCTCTTGCAAGGTAGGTTCAGGTGCTGTACCTGCTTCAAAATTGCTCCTCTTCAGTGTCTTCTTGAGTTGTTTTCCGTGTTCCTGTGTCAGACCTGCCCAGGACAGAAACTGGCAGGTGAAGGATCCCTTCTCCTTCCCTCCCCTTGCTGTGCTTGCCTGGCAGCTGGCACAGCCACCACTTTCCCCAGACCTCCGAGAACGTGTAGGTGATGTGACAGCTCTGCTACTCCCACCAGTGGTGTGATAGTGCCAGGAAATTAAATAACTTGATGTAGACACAAAAAGTGAGAACACAAGAAAAGCAATGATAAACAGAAAGTACTGTCAAAGTAAAACCACTTGGGGAAAGAGGCATGTTTTCCCTTTCTTGTATCTTTGTATCATGATAATCCCAGGAGACACAAGGATCTGTAAGAAGAAATTGTGTGTTTTGACTATATGAGGAAAAGCACTATTGTAGCAATAGCCTAGTGCTGATCTGTTGTCAGCACTTATTGTCTGCATGTGTTGAGAGTGACCAAAGCAATAGCAGGCAAAGTGGTCCATTTAATAAAGTATTAAAGAGGTCTTTGGTAGTGCAATCTGACCCAGAGGATTATTGGAAGGATTCACTTTACTACAAGAGCAGCCTCGATCTTGATAGGCCATACTGTTCCATGGGCTGGTTTTGCATATCTCCAGCTCTAAAATGCCAAATAGCTCCAGTCCTTGCACAGTGTGGTTCATTTTCTTTGCTGTTTTAGTTAGCAGCTGTTCACTGTGTGGCCTTTCCTGATAATGGGAGAAAAAAACCCCAAACACATATTTTTTGACTCTGTACTGTCCTGAGGGAATGTGAGTATTGAAGTTGCTGTGGTTTGTGCCCAAGGGAAGCATCTGCCTTTGCTACCTGAGATGCTCTTCAAGGAATAAATAGGTTTCTGAAGGTCCAGTTGGATTCTCACTGCTGTCCACAGCAACTGAGTAATTTGGACATAATTGAAACCCACAGCCTATGTAACCCCCTGCTGTACACACTTTGCAGTTATTTGTGCCAGGTAGTGCCAGTCAGTTTTGTTACAGGAGTTTTAGGAGCTGCTGGGCTCAGCTCTGGCTGGAGAGGGGTCAGCAGGAAGCTTTGTGCTCCAGAGCAGTGGCTAAGGTGTGTGCTGTGGTCAGTGAGGGCTGGAGGTGTGTGCTGTGGTCAGTGAGGGCTGGAGGTGTGTGCTGTGGTCATGGGGAGGGCTGGAGGTGTGTGCTGTGGTCATGGGGAGGGCTGGAGGTGTGTGCTGTGGTCATGGGGAGGGCTGGAGGTGTGTGCTGTGGTCATGGGGAGGGCTGGAGGTGTGTGCTCTGGTCATGGGGAGGGCTGGTGACCTCTGGCACAGGCCCTGGGCAGTATTCAGTCAGTCCTGAGCTAAGAAATAGGAACAGAATCATCAGAAATACCTGTGTGATTTGGGAGGTGGTTGCTCTATGAGACCAAAGGCACAGGCTCACGAGGGGGGCTGATATGCTCTTGCTGAGCTCTGCTCCAGCTCCCCAGCACCAGGGCTGGCTGAGCAGGGGCAGCTCCGGGGCCGTGGTAGCAGCACTGAGTCCAACCCGTTCTGTCTCCTGTCTCCAAGGGGCTCATTAGCTGGGGCTCAGCATTTTAACCACAGAGACACAGCTTTGGAGCTGAGTCACATCCAGTGAGCTCCAAATCTGGGCTCAGTGAACTTCTGTCTGCAGACAGAATAACAAGCAGACAAAGCTCAGAGCCACACTGACACATGAGAGGTGTTCATCTTTGAGACTGGGATGCTCTGCTGGCTCCAATAAGGCAGAAAAAGTGAAAGTGTTCCTTTGAGATTATGCTCTTGTAGAAGGAATATTTTAAACCAAAAATAAATTACCAAGTGAATGGGACAGGTTGCCATAATCATCTGATAATTCACTGCTGCCACCTGTCCAACCGAAAGTTCATTCTGAAAGAGAGGGACCAGTTCAGGAGTGTTTCTTTGTGTCTCTCAACACTAGGGGTACTTAAATCACACTACAGGTCTAAAAGAACAGGCTGGTGCTTCTTGGCTTTTTATCTAGGAAATATTCATTGACTTAATCTATTTCCAAAACATTCATTGTCTGAGACCATAGAAACAAGATCCCAACTAGGAAAGAGCGAAGATTCAAGCTTTTCTAAGTCTTTTTACAAGTTTTTAAAACCCTTCTCCAGTGGTACTGGCGGAGTGGAATCCTGTTTAGAAGCTTAACAGTGAGATTTCTTTTCTTAGAAAACCTTAATTTTTCACTCTGAGTTCATTATCCTTTTATTTCTGCAGGCTTAACCATGAGCAATACACTCAAAAGTATTTCTCTTTTAAGGAACAAGCAAGTTAACATTTTCTTTTAATTAATTTTAAATCAGTGTTTGCCAGTGGAGTTCAGCAGGAGTAAATCAGCTACAGGTTTTGTCTTTTTACTGATGACTACTGTGAATTCTTACAAAATACAGCTTGCATTTGGCATTTAGTTTCAGTAAATAAAAACAGATATTTAAATACCCTCATTACTCTATATGCTCAATTTTCACTTAACATAATTTATTTTCCATTAATTTAGTTTTGTAATCTGAGAAACATTTCTGGATCAATGATCTGATTTTTAAGTAAAAATGTTGCAATGACTGTTTCTGTTATAGAGCTGAAATGCTCTTTTCAAATTGACTTATTTGCTCTTTGAGATGATAAAAAAACCTGCACATATTTTATCTGAATGATAAATGATTGCAAGGGGGGAAGAATACTTTGCAACAAAAGATATCAGTGATGGTCTCTTCATTACTGATTTCTTATGACAAAGATCAAGAAGTGAGAGACCTGTACATCCATTTAGATTATTAATTACTCTCCATAAAATAACCTTCACATTTGAGGGCTTGTTTCAGCTACAGCTGTGAAACTCTGCAGGTTTTAATCACTGTTTCCTCCACTTGGATCAGAACAAAGTTTCCCTCCTGTGAAAAGTTTTCCATTTGCAATCTTATTGTGTGTCTTTATTATAAGCAAAGAAAGGGTTTTTTAAATGTTGAAAGTCCAATTTATGAAAGTGGAGACATAAATTTCTTTTCCTTTCAGAAATGAACTTTAATGAATGGGGGCTTATCTCTTTTATCATGTTTTCTTATTTAATATGATTCCTTTTTGGCTTTAGCAGATTTTTTTCTATAGCACAGCATGCATTTGGGAATGATTATCTAAAACTGGAAAAAAATAACTTCCAGAATGTCTTCGACCTGTAGCTGCATGATGTCCATTGCAGCAGTGATTTTTCAGCCTCAGTTTTCATGGCAGAGGGACTTTCCTGGTGTGGAGCTGGCTGGGAAGGCAGAGCTCCCCCAGCAGCTCTGGGTGGCATGAGGGGAGCTCAGCCCTGCTCCAGTGTGGGGCTGGAAGCACCTGGAAACACCTGGGGAGCCCTGGGGACATCAGGCTGCGGGACAGGACACAGGTCCTGCTCTCTGCTCTGTGCCACTGTGTGAGCAGCTGCTTTCTGACACACAGAGATCTCTGGCACTGTTATTCAAAGGAATAACCTTTGCTTTGGAAATGCAGTGTATGGGTACATCTCAAATATGTGACTGTGGGCTCTTGGTTTCATGTTTCGAGGTCTAGAAGAGGAAAAAATGATTGAAGCACAATTAAAACCAGAGTGAGAGACTGATGTGTCTGCACCAACTGGTATCCCACGTGCTGCTATTCCCCCATGGCAGGTCTGAGAGGAATCCTCAGTTCACTTTTGGCAATGTGTATTTTATCATGAGTGTTATTTATTTATGTTGAGGGTTTTCTGGCAAGAGTGAGCTCTCTGTGGGTTGGCCCAGACTTCCACGAGGTGTTATGGGTGCGTTTCTCTGTGGGCAGGATGGAATCAGTGGTTTCCCATGACAGGCTGAGACTGCTGAACCCCTTGGCATTCCTGCAAGGCTAATGTTGTAATCCTAATGATATTTATTCAGGATCTGATGGTTCAGTTCAATATGGCTTATCAGTCAACATAATGTGGTAATCGGGCAAACAGTAAAACTGGAAGTTCCTCTTGTATTCCTCTGCTGACATTTGGATGATCCTGCATCCAGCAGACCCTGTTGTAAGCCTTTGGTAATGCTCTCTGCTGTTTTGCCTCATTTTCCATCTCATCCTGAGCACTTCCAATTTTGCAGTTAGTTTCCCAGGCCTAATTTTCCAAAGATGCTGAAGCCTTTCTAAGTGTATAATGTCCCTTTCAATTCACAATATCTGCTCTGCCAGGCTGCTTTAGAACTTGAGACTTTGTAAATCACTTTGGAACACCTTGTACATAAAAACCCTGCCTGAAAGAAAACTATATTCACTATCTTGTTCAAGGGAATCAACACAGCAAGGAATTTCTGCCACAACCCTCTGGCACAGGGGGTTTTATGCTTTTTTTAAGAATTTTGGTTGCCTTTCAGCATGAGTTGGTAAAGGATAAAGGGAACAGACAAACCTATAAGTTGTATACTGTTTCAGGATGTCCTTATTTAAATTATCTGACTGGGTAAAATTTGGGGCATTATTACTGAATGTATGCAGAAAGGTGTTTTTGAAAAAAAAGTCAATAATGTATAATATTTTCAAACTACCATATTTTAAAGGTAAATTAATATATTGTTGTCAGAAAAGAGGAAAATAATGATGCTACCACTAAACCCATAAAAAGTTGGGAAGCCCTGAGGCACACTAAAGAAATGTACCATTAAGCTTGTCCCTCAAAAACCATTTCCTAGTGCTCCTGTACATTCCATGTACAGAAATTGATGGTAGATATAGGATTTTAGAAAATGACAAAGTGTGTTTTAAGCATCACTGGCCAGTAAAGAGATTTTTCCCACAATATGGAATAGAAGAGCTCAATTCTTTTTGAGACACACGCAGGGCACGTCCCTTGAGTGAGAGGATGGGAGTGAGGTCGTCATGTCAGGATGGGGAAAGCAATTAAAAGGAAAAGGAACTGCTGAAAAGCTGTAAGCAAAGCTTGACTTTACAAAAGGTTGCACAGAAAGGGAGTTGAGGGCAGTTGTAGGCAGTGCAAGAGGTAGAACAGTCACAGGGAAGAAAGGCAAGGTTGCAGAAAGGTTCAGATGAGGCTCCAGACTCTTTTCCCAGCACACATCCTGTTCCTGGGATGTTCTGCAGTCCTTCAGGCAGGGACACAGCCCCTCAGGAATGCACAGCAGTGCTGGGACATAATGAGGACAAGGGGAAACCACATGGAAAGGTTTTAGCAGAGAGAATGGGGAGCTATTCCAAGGCAATATTGCCTTGAATGTCATAGCTGGATTACATGGCTGCAGGTCTGTGCAGGGCTGAATCACTGCTAGTCTGAAAGGCTTCTCCTTTGTTTCCCAAACTGAAATTAGGAAAATACATAATCTCACTTGTCCTTCATGGCTCACTGCTTTGGTTGAGTAGTTGGGCAGCATTATTTATGTTTATCACAGAAAGCTCAATGACCTGTGGTTCTAATTTATAAGGAAGAAATTAGTTTTTTAAAAGGCTGTCTGCAGAACCCTCTCTAGATTTACCTGCCTAGACCTTCTGCCAGTCAAGTCATGGTGACACATTCTGATACCAGTTGTCAATATTTATTTGTCTGTGCAGTAGAAATACAATGCCTGGAATTATTACCCTTATAAACAGGAGTGCAGAACTGCTTGTATTCATTTCTGTCCTTCAGTTTTGTATTTGCATGTGTGTTTTCCAAGGGAAAAAAAGAAGACTTCTTAAATGCTCATTGACCCAATACTTGATGTGTAAATAGGGGATGGAAAGTTCCATTTCAGTGGAAAAAAAAATCTCTGTTGTTATTATTATTTCAATGAACTCCACCCTTGCTCATGGTGGAGAGCAGCCAGAATCCATTCTGTGCCACCATATTGCCTTTTGATTAATTGCTTTTAGTCTCACTATTGCAAACTGTATTAATGCCTCCTGATACCATAACTGTGTTTCCTGCACAATGGAGCAGCTGCTGTACAAAACTGAACACCATAAGTGCATTTTGTATTGACTCTGTCTCGTTGGGATTTTTTTATTGATGGAGCCAACCTTTAAGCAGCTTTCTTGTAACAAAAATGAGTAGGCCTTGGTGCTTGGCATTTCTTTCACCTCCAGAAGAGTCTTTTGCACATCTGCAGTGATGATAATGATTTCTCAGTGAAGTGAGACATAAAAAGGATTAAAACAAAGATGTTGGTACAGGTAAAAAAGTCATGCTTCTGTAAATAGTGTTTTCCCCACTCAGGAATGTGTGTCTCAGGCTGTGAGAGAAGTGTGCTCTGAAATCCAGGTAGTTAAATTGTTCTAACTCTAAAATAATTGAAAATTTTTTCAGTTCTTTTTGGGTTTATGTGTTTTGGCTAATCTCTATAGCTAAAAATGAAAGAATAAGGAGAAATTCCTGAGACTTGCGAAAGAAGGGGGGAAGTAGAATACCCAACCCCCAGGTCCTATTGTTTTACACAGTAGCTCCACTTCAACACCCTCAGTGCTTAATCTATATTTGGAAAGTCATGTTCTTGTCTCTGTTAGTTATTTATGTTGCAAAGACAAGATCTGGTGCCTTTGATATCCACACTGGCACTTGGGACTCTTGTCCTCCATGGTATCGAGATCCAACTTTCATTAACATGTGTGTTATGAGCAAGAGTTTCTTTCTGTAAGAAAAAAAGAGGGATATTTCTAGGGTTTTAAAGAAATTCCAGCTTATGTATCCACAATTATTATACATTTCAGTGTTCAACACTTGCTCAGAGACCTTTATGTTTCTAAGGTTTTTCATGAGGAAGAAATTGTGACTCCAATGTAGAATGTAGCCTTAGGGAGAAATGTGATTAGATTTCCTGCATTAAGGATGGAGGGAGATCGCTGGAATTTTCATAAAGCATCATTGATAGGTAATTCTGTAGGACTGGTCCATCAGAAGATCCAGTCTGATGCCTCTTCCTCTTGTCCAACTGCCCATGATAGTGGTTATCCTCTTAATTGTGTTCAGGAACTAAGTATTCATTGGTCTTGCATTTTTCATAATGAGATAAGACAAAGAAAGAGCTTTTAGCTCCTTTTGATACTTGAGAAAGTAATGACAACCTTTGAGTCTAATTTAATGCTTCTCTGCTGAATTTGATTTATTGATAATTGAATTGTGTGTTTCACTGGTTTCTGTCAATACATCTTTTTGTTCCACACTGACAGGGAAGAGCAGCAAAGTGCTGCACAGAAAATCACAGAATCAAGAGCATGCCCTTTAGAATTATGTATTTTAATTAGACACTGACATCTGCTATGGACTATGAATGCTTATTTGCACACCTGCAGGCTACTTTATGAAGAAACCCCAAGTACCTGGAGAATTTGTCTGCAGATGGAGTTTAGTGATTTAATTTAATATAGCAATTGTGCAGAATGTATTGTATTTATAAGTATTGTAAAATTTGTATGCCACATACGTTCTGTGGACTTAAAAGTTGTTCATTACATAAAGAACACTTTCCCCTTCTGACAATTTTCGTAATTGATTGAAAGGCAAAGGGATAATCTTGACAATATTAAAATCTGAGAGTGGAAAAGGTTTTGTTGAAACCCACCTTGATTTTTAATAACATCTAGGACTTACAAAGGATTGAAATGGATATCCATGAGGGAAAGACATTGTACAGCAAGCTCAGTTGGGCTAAGGTGTGCCTGAGGAATGTCACATCACACAGAGGACAGCAAAGTTCACTCAGCATTCATAATTCCTATAATGACCTTCTTGGTTCTGCAGTTTAGTTTTAGTCACAGACTTTGTTAAGAAGAATTCCTAAACCTTTGTAAAATAACTGCTTTGTCCTACCTGTGAGTATTGAATGAACCTTGACACTGCAGAATCCTGAAGTTAAGGATCACACCAACAGATTTCCATAGCAATGTGGAAATTCCACACTGCAGAATGCCTCATTTACTGTCACTCTCCACTGCTCTCCCTTAGCAGAAATTTCTCTCTTGGGAAGTGAGGACTGAGGACAAGACCTGTGTTTTGTGTCAGTGGCTTCTCCCATTCAGAGTTTCATGTATGTGTTCTCATTTTTCTCATTGTTCTGCTGCTTTCAGGAAGAGGAAAGGGCTGAAACAACAAATCTGAGAGGATTTCATTATGTCTAGGGAAGAAGAAGAAAAACTGATTTTAATCCCAGAAATGCTATGTGCTCTGCTTCTTAAACTACACCTCCCTTGTGAGGTGCTGGCTGTCCTGGCAGAGCACAGCTTCCTTTTTGCATCCTCCAGTCCTGAGGATGCAGCATGAAGTCACTGATGTCACCCCTGCAGCTACTTCAGCTGCACCTGAGGAGGGGATGGCAGTGACACAAATGCTGCCCCTGTGTCCTTTTGGTGTGCAGAATCTGGCACGTTGCTGCTGGAAGGGGGAGCCTGAAGCCCTGTTACTTTAGAGACCTATTTAGCTCTTGATATCTGGCCTGGAATGTGAGTGTTTGTTTGTTCACCTGTGGGCATCTCATCCAAGGACCTGCAGGCACCAAAGCCTGTGTCTGGAGATCAGATGTACAGCCTATGACAGAGTTTTGTATCATCTGGAAGAAATTACAGCTTGTGATTTATACCTAGTTTCCAGTTCTCTTGTTTTCAGCATCTATATCAGAAAAAATCCATTCCACTCCCAGACTCTTATTTGCTTGGAAAAAACCCCAAGCATACAGCACACACTGCTGTAGTGTCATGAGCCTGTCCTGAAATCACTGAGCTAGGCAAATGAGGTGAATCAAAAAATAAACTTACCATCAGCATATACAAATTTCTGTGGGTTAAAGAAATAAAAAAGTGGCACTGGAATAGGAGAAAATACTTTATCTGAACAGCATCATTTCCATGCAAACCAGAGAGGAAAGGTTTGTAGGGACCAGAGCATGTCCCTCACTGAGGAATTATCATCCCCCTAGCCATGATCTACTTTTACAGCTGGTCAAAAGCAATGACTCTAAACCCTGCTTCTTAATTGCTCATTTGGCAACAGTATCAGGGTGAGATATTGTGCAACCTTTCACTGTAATAATGGTTAATCACAGACATAAATGCTCCATCATTAGTGCCTGGTAATAAGGAAATCCTGCCATGCTGCTTGACCACCAGACATGACTGAGTGACAGGGCACTCAGGCTGCTAATTTGCTTTGGCTGTAGAAGAATCAAACAAGAGAATGGGGGGGCAACATCAGATTTTTTTTTCGGTTGGGATTTTTGTTTGGTTCCCTGTACAGTCTCTGTACAGCCACTGTACCCAAATCTGGAATAGTAAATATTCCTCCTCAGTTTCTGGCCATTTCATCAAGAGGATGAGACACTAAGATTAGTCTGAATGTATTAATTAATGTGTCTTTTCACCTGCCTTGTTAAGTTTTGTATATTTGCAAGAAGCAGGAGTCACAGGACTAGAAACTTAAGTCTGGTCTCATCATAGGTAGGGAGATGCTTCCCACTCCCAGCAGAGCCCCTGACAGCTCCCTCCCCAGAATATTGCTCTTCTTCACTTTCTTCATTCTGTGTCATTCATTCAGCTAATTGGGCACTTGAACTGGGTCACTCAGCTCCTCCTCTGGATGTGCCTGTCAAGGGCAGAGGCAGCTGTAGGAGTGGGAATGTGGCTTTGGGCTTCAGTCCTGGACTTCCCGGCTGCTACCGCAGCTCTGGGCTGGGGCTCTGTCAGCCAGAGCCACACAGACACGAGAGCACAGCTGTTTCAGAACCAACTGTGCACATTTGTCCATCTTGCAGTTCAAACTCCTTCTTGGCATATCACATACTTATTGATTAATAATTAATTAATTAATTAAGAGAAGCAGCTGTTCTTTGGGCTAGACAGGCAGCACACTGTTGCCAAAGCAAGTAAGGTGCTACTGAGGAAAAAGGGAAGCACACTGTGATCTCTGCATGTTGCAATGTAACAGTGCCTACACTAACAGGATACTAATCAAAGATAAATGATAGTGGAATTTTGGACAGCAACTTCTTGGTGGTAAAAATTGTCTTTTCATGTTCTGGCTAGCACTGCAAAGATTCAGAGGGACTTGGTGTGCCAGGAATGAAAGGGCAAACCTGCATCTTGGGCATCTGAGAAGGGTAGGAGCAGAACATTTTATCCCAGCAATGCAGACCCAGGGAGTTTTTTGTCTTGTACACAGAGGCCCCTTCTTGCACAAAGCAAGAAGGAGCATTGAAAACAAAAGATAGAGTAATGTGTTCCTTTGCCTTGACTTGCAGCTTCCAGGGATCTCAATCTGACAATGATTCAAGTAAAGGTTAAACTGCCTTAGAAGTATCCCAGCTTGGAAGTTGATCTGGTTCATGCCATAAAGATTTTTCCAATAGATTTTCTTAATTCAGCAGGACATGTTAGTATAGATGAGGTCTTCCAACACAGAGGGCAGACAAATGTAAAGTGTGATTAATCCAGGTTCAAAATCACCTTGAAAAACAGCTCCCAGAACTTCAGAACAACATGCCTAGGTAAATGTTCTACACAGAAGTGAATGAGAACTGTAGTCCAGAAACAAATGGTTGTTGAGTTAACAAACAATCCAAACAAGAGAATAAAGAGGAAGGCGAGTAAAAAAGGGGAGTCTTGTTACAGGTCATGATAAATTCAGATCAGGTGCTCAGCAGTGAATGGTAAGTTTATTTTTTGTTCTAGAGTTTTAAGGGAAGGGTTGCAATAAATATATGAAGTCCCTGGTGGCACACTTGCAATGAGAAGTCACATCCCACAGATCTTGCAATGAAGACAGGTAGTTTAAAAAACTTCACAAAGCAGTGCAGGTCACACACAAACCTGTGGCAGGATGAAAACTAGGGAAGGTCTCCCAAATAGAGCCTGGTGCAGACACAACAGTGTCATACTGAGCTCCCCACTACTGGACACAGCATCCATGAGAACAAGACACTGTTAACAAACAAGGGCACGTGTCATCTCAGTTCCACCATCACCTAGGGACAGAAAAGGTAACAGGAACATATACTCATTTCCAGAATTTAGAAACTTGCTCCTTTTTTCATATTACATTAATAAAAGTCTTCTAATTCTAAATGTATTGCTCTTCCTTCTCATTGAAATGGAACAATTTTGGAAAAAGAAATAAGCTGGCAGTGAGTGCCCAGAGCTAAAAAATGATGTTAAAATCAATGGCTGTGTGAAGAGTAAGCAAGTCAATCCTTGCTAATCTTCCTTGTCTGGATCATTTGGATCTCTCCCTCGTTGTTGTTGAGGGTTTTTGGATGTTTTGTTCTGGGTTTTTTTGTTTGTTTGTTTTTACCTTCTTATTGCCAACTATCAGCTGTGCTTAGCACCTTTATTAACACGTTTGGCATTTCCTCTCAAAGGCCAGACTGGTACCTTGTGTGTCACTGTGCCTCCCCCAGGGCTCTGCCTCTCCCAGACTAAATGCAGCCCTGTCACCAGTGTCAGCTCCAGCAGCACCAGCAGCTCTGATGGTCTCTGCTTCCCTTCAGCTCCTGTAAGGCTGCTCTGCTTTCACCCTCAGGGGTCGTGGTTGCTGCAAACCCACTGCCCAGGCCCCGGGGTGCCTGGGGGACAAGGATTTCTGTAGTGCCTTGGGGTTTTCTCTGTGCTAATGTGAGAACGTGATAAACCCCTGGCTGCTGCTAATGAAAAGTTCTTTAAGGTAATTGGCCAACATAAGGGACTTTGTGCAGCTATAAACCTGGATTTTAGGGATTCCTGGTCCTGATACAGAAATTCAGCTTGTCTGTCTTGTTCATGTGCTACAGCTGAGTATTATCAAGGGAGTACGAGTATGTCTGCAAGCTTGTGCTTTGGAAAGAAGAGAGTTAAAATGTTTAACTCTTTCTCCTTTGAAGACTTGTTTTAAAATCCTGATTACATGGCAAATAAAAACTACTTTGACTAACCCCAGAAATTTAACATTTCATCTCATGTGTCCCTCACAAAGCAGTTCAAGGTTTCCAGATGTTTGGACAAGTTTGGCAGATTCCTGACCTGCACAGGGAGTTTTTGGTAGGTCCTGGGCAAATGTGGATGCAGAATGGGGGAAAGGAAGCAGGAGGGGGCAGAGCTTCCTGTGTTGCTTCTTGCAGGGCTGTCAATCCCATGAATAATCCACTCCAGCTTTCCAGCTGGTTCACCCTCGCATGAGTTATTATTCTGTGTCACTGAGTGGTATTTCAGGAACCAAGTCAAACTTGTTAAAAATAACTATCTCCTATCATTTATTTTTATGAATTTATATTATTTTCAGCAGCAATTATTGGCTGACTCAGTCACTGGCAATGGAAGAAGTGTCATTTTAAGTAACTCAGGCCAAGATTTGAACAAGAATGAGACTATTTGATAAGATGACAACAAGTGAAGGTTGTAGCCTTGTCAGCCATGACATTACAAGCTCTATCATGTCCAGGGCAACCTGTCACAACCTTTAAACAGGGGCTTCAGCAAAAGGAATTCTTATGTCACGTAAAGCAATGGGTTGAAGCCAGACTGGAATTAATGGAAAGTTCAGCAGGCTCTTGTTTTCTGGGGTTCTAAATCAATTCAAATATTTAATAAATAAAAGATTTCATGAAGATTGTAGTGCAGTTTCTTAGGCTCAAGAACCTGACTTTGGGACTTGGAGAGACATAAAGACAGAATTTTAATGTACTGTGTTGGCTTTAAGAGTGTGAAAATCCCAGGAATAGTTGGATATTATTAAAAATTCAGGTGTTTGCAGAAGAGTTTGCAGAAAGCAGCTGCAGTTCACCCTTCCTGTTCCTGAGGGGACTGGGGTGAGCAGCTAAAGCCACCTCAGAAGTGAGTGGAAGTGGCCTGGGAGAGGTGCAGTGACAGCAATGGGAATCAGCCTTTCCCAGAAGTGGAAGGCAGAGGATTCTCTGAATCATGAAATTGCTGTCTCAGAACCAGTGTTTACCCAGAGGTGTTCTGTGCAAATATGGGATTCACAGCAATGCAAAAAGCAGTGAGAGGCTGATGGAAAAGAGGTGACAAACA
The DNA here is from genome assembly GCA_013397135.1 of Pachyramphus minor. Taxonomy (NCBI): domain Eukaryota; kingdom Metazoa; phylum Chordata; class Aves; order Passeriformes; family Tyrannidae; genus Pachyramphus; species Pachyramphus minor. The sequence continues at coordinate 1,684,853 of VYXB01008446.1, read as the reverse complement.
GAACAAGGTGGGCCATTTTTGGCCAGTGCACAGTAACAATTACAGCCATTCATTTGGAGCTGTTTGTGTCCAGAAGGACGACAGCACCTACTTATTTCTCCCTGTTAACAGCTGGGCTTTCATCTTCCTCCTGCAAAGTGAGCCATTCTTTTGTCCAGATGGAAGGTTTAATAACTTCTGCCTTGCTTGGACACTAGAATGTCATCTGGGGTGTTTTCTAAAGCCTCCCCTTTGTAAGGCTTTTAAAACCTATTTTTATATTTGTTCTTTGATGTAACTTTTTTTCCACCGAGCTCACAGCACATGAAAGGCAAAAAAAAAAAATAGGTACAATAATTGCCAGCTGAGAACATCTGACAGGAAATGACAGGTTCTTTCCATTAAAAAACCACAAAGGTTTTCATATGGATTTATACTAATCTCTTTTAACAAACTGTTCTTATTTTAAAGATTTTGCAGCTAGTATGTGTTATATCAGAAAACAGTCAGACACTTTGAAATATCCTCTTTGTTATCATCCCTTTATAAAAAATAATAAAAAAAGCTTTTTTTGTTTCTAAATGTATTTCATTAAAATGTCCAGCTTGATAAATGTCCTGTAGAGAAAGTGTCTGTAGTCAAGATAATAGTAACCAAATTCTGTGACAATCACTCCAGATGACAGACAGAAAGTGGAGAATCAGTTGGCAGTGCCCTGGCTAACATTCCCCACAGCTATTATTCACTTTTTCTGTCTGCTTCATCTATTCTTGTTTTCCTGCTTTATATACATTGACTCATTGCCACTATATCTCTTGAGGTGTCTTTTTTTCTCAAAATGGTAAAAATCCACACTTGTCCTTGCTTTTGGGCCATCCAAAAATAGTCTTTATAACTTTCCATGTTGCTATCTTTCAAGCCTCATCTAAAGAATGAAGTCATGCTTGTAGATCTCATTGTGCCTTAATGTTTATTTTGTTTATGTTTATTGCTTCTTTTCATGGTAGAGGAACTGAAATGTGTTATCAACATCTAACTGCAAAAAATCTTCTAAAATTTTTGATATCCATTCTTTTCTTAACAGTTACCTTCAGGTTATAGAAGTGTCTTCAAGAGTGCATCACTACCATAATGTGGTGTAGTAGTGGAGCTTTCTTGTTGGGTTTTTCACGTTGAGCTGTTGTATGTGATGTATCCAGCCAGGGCACCTCCCTGGAGGTCCATCCATGCTTTCTCAGGATGCTGTACTTTTAACAGGAGTCCATTTGCAGTATTTGAGCAGCATGTACACTGGTGGCTTTTTTTCCATCCCTGCCATTAGCAGAGAGCAGATAGATATAGATATATAGATATATATGTATGTATGTAAAACCAAATCCAGCTTTATTGTACTCCCTCTTAAATTCTGAGTCCTGGCTCTGGGATTCTGCATGGAAGGGCAATTGTAGGGCAAAGCAAAGAGGGTGTGTTGCTGAGAGCAGCAAAACACCTTTGCAGCCACATTTCCAGCATTTAATGGCCCAAGGAAACCCCACTTGGGGCTGGAGTGGGGAAGCGGTGTGAAGGTGGTCTGGGCAGGGGCAGGGGTGACAGGTTCTGGGCAGGGGTGACAGGTTCTGTGCAGGGCACAGGGGGTGACAGGTTCTGGGCAGGGCACAGGGGGTGACAGGTTCTATGCAGGGCACAGGCAGCCCCCCAGCTCAGCTGCAATGTGCTCTGTGCTCTCCCTCCCTGCACAGCAGCACTGACCTGGAAGGGACATCCCTGCAAATTGCCTTCCTCGAAGACAGACTGTGGAACCTCAAATGTCTTGGGGCCCAGAACAGCAAATATGGTTTCTGTCTGGAGCCAGACCCACACTGTCCCCCCACAGGTCCCACAGTGGTGCCTCACCCCCACTGACTGTCCCATTTTACACCTGAGGATTGCTCCCTCAGAGCCCAGGTCAGATGGGGCTGTGTGGATCATTTCTCTGGGTGTTTAAGCTCATTTGATCCCAGCTCCCAGTGTGGGGGTGCTTACCCCTTCCCCATTGCAATACTGATATTTTTCTGAGCTCTGGCAGAGGATCTGCAGCAGTCTGTTTGCAGAAATGAAGCTCAACTCAAAGAAGAGCCCTTCCATCCTGACTCTTCCTGCCCACCTGCCCTCCCTGCCCAATGCCTGCTCCCAGCTGTCTTGCTCTTTGAAAAAGGCCTCAGGCAAGTGAAATCCCAGGAGACAGGGCTGCCCAGGCTGAGGTAACACTGCCTGTCTAGTTTGCCAAATTAGTCTGTAATAATTACATTCTTAAACTGGTCCGTTTTCATGGTTAATTTGGCTGGCAGAAAATGAAGAAGCTATTTTTGCAGCATATATGCACCATATGAATATAATTACTTGGAAGTACTGCAGACTTCAGGATTGAATGCTTTTTAAAAAGATGTTCTGATGAGCATGAGCAGCCTGTGCTGTTTGCAGTTGCCTGGGTAACTGAGATCAGACCTTTACCTGCCTCATTCTGATACCAGTGGAGGAATATACACTAATTCTGATGTTTGGGCTCTACCCTAAAGTCTTTTATGGAGATAGGAAAGGTCAAAAAACATCTTTAAGCCTGCCCTTACTGCATGCATCAGAGACAATGATCAAGCCATTGATCCCTTTCACAGGAGACCTGGGTCTGACTGGAATATAAAGGAGTTGGTTCCCGTTGCTTCTGCATCTAATTGCAGATTGTGTCGTGTGCTGCCAGGCACGGGGTGTGGAGGGCTCTGCCTGGAGCCTGAGTGCACCTCAGAACCCGCTGGGAGCCTCAGGGGGGGTTCTGCAGTCCCTGCAGCCAGGGCTGGGTTATCTGGGGGCCTGGAAAAGGGGGAGGATTTCAGGGGGAAAAGGGCACGGTACTGGTGGGGGCCAGGTGTGGTAAATAGCAATAACAACCCCATCTGTGTTGTGCTGCATATGCCTTGCACAAAGACAGAGAAGAGAGATCATGCAGAGGAGGGACCGTCCAAAATCCCACTGCTGCCAGGGGTGGAAAAGATAAATAATCATTTTGAGAAATATTAATTTAAATTTTACTTCATCTTGTTTCTAACTTGGCATTTTTGTCTGAAATTAAAATGCTTGAGTATTATGAGCTATAAACAAGCTGTTTTTTTCGTGTGGAAAAGTCAAAGAAAATCATTATGCAACAATTATGCCAGAACAGGCTATACTGTTAGAGCTTAATCGTACACCTCCCTGTGCTGACAAGTTAACTGGCTGCCAAATAGACACAGAGGCCCTGAAGTTATTGCTGCTTCTTTCTGCTGCAGGATGTCTCACGAGGGGGTTTCATAGATGAGGACTGAGAATATGAAGTGGATTTTAAAATACTTTATTTTTTCAACAGTAGGAGAAGTGAACAGAGAGCCTCAAATTTTTCTTCTAATTCAATCCACAAGATTTCAATGTGCTACTTAAGAATAAAATCCCTTTTCTCTAAACAAATCAAGAGAACAGTAACTCTGAATCATTCTTATCTGCAGCTTTTCCTAACTGCTTGATCTGTCATTTAACCTGGCATTTTTGTTAAGTGCCATTTTCCATCTGTATCTGTAAAACTGTGACTGTGTTTTTCTAGTTATTTCAATCAGAGAGCTTGAGGAAAGTCATACTGGATAACATGAAAAAAGATATTGTCTTTTCCCAGGAGGATGAACAGTGTCCATGTATGACATAAATCTGCTGAGACACAAATCTTCATGTCACAAAACCGAATGGGTGTCACTGCTGTCATCTTCCCTTACACACAGGCAAGTGCAATGGAATTTTTGCTTAAAAGGGCCCTTACTGAGCCTTGTGTTACATTTCAGAGCAAAAAAGCTCTGTTCATCAGAGTAGCATGGATGAATGCCCTGATAGATGCCCAGGAAAATGAAGTGGCAGCAGCTCCAAAGATTAACCTGCTGGCAGGTTCACTTTCATTGCTCAGAACCACCTTCTTCCTCTGGTCCTCTGCATCTGGGGAGCTTGAGAACTTAAACAGGGAGCACAGGTTTCAGAGAGGAAGCAAGAAAAGGTCGGGAAAGCTGCTGTGGCCAATCTGTATCTTAGTTTCTCAGCCCTATTCAGTTTTCTGGTGTCTGCAGCAAACAGAAGGGAGGGAGCATGTTCTGAATGGTCCCTGCCAGGGCATTGGTTTTCTGAACCCTGTGCCCTAGAAACACTGCTGCAAACTCAGCCTCTTGGCTTTGCCTTTCTTCTAACCACATTTGGGCTGCTGTCAGGTGAATGATGGTGAGGGACTAAGGCAGGACAGGTTTCTTCAGAAAATCTTCCTTGGGAAGGTGGCAGATTGTCAGGAACTCACTTGTGACTCCATCCTGGCTTTGTTGCAAATCTGCCCAGGAGTTCTCAGCAAGAGCCACACATTGCCAAGAACTCTTGAAAATAAGGCTTAAGTTATAGTTTCCTGCTGTCCTGCAGTGTCTGGCAGTAAGTTCTGCTAAAGGCACAACCTGTGCAGTCAGAGATGGCCCTGCAGTGACCTGTGAGCTCGGGTGCAGCTCTGGGGCTGACCTGTAAGGTCAGGAGCTCATCCCAGCACACATTGCCAAGCACACCAAATGCTGCTGCTGTTCTGTGACAGGCACTGCTGTGCCCTGGGGACTCAAACACGAGCTCCTGTGCAGCCACGTTCACGGTGACCTAAGCAAGATGTGACCTCCAGGGCTCTGGATGGCAGGTGCTAATGTAGTGCTTTGGGAGTTTTCTCTGGCAGTGCCACTAGCAATTTTTTTGTTCAAATGTGTTGCTTGGCTAAAAGTCCTTCTTTCATTTTGGAAGCTCACATAAAAATCTAAACCAACTTCTCTGACAGTATTGGCTGCTGAAAGAATATATTGCTTTGCAATCAGGAGCTTGAAAATGAAAATGTCCTATAATGCTTTGCTTCCTTGCCACTTAGCCTGTTCAAACCCTTGTGCCCCCCTTTAAATAAAAGCTAATAATAAACCCCAGCTGGATTAATTGATGCAGAAAGTCACACAGCATAGCATTCTATGTTTATTGTTTGTCTTTCAGTGGCATAGGCACTGTTAGTTTTAGTGGACTTGGTAGCAGTTCTTCCAAGTAAACTCTGTAACATAACTGCATTATGGCTTCTTGCTCTCCCGAGCCTTTAACCTGAATTTGCCATCACAGTTTTTAAACATAGGCTGTCTTAAAAAAATCAGCTCATTCCCATCAGGGATGTGAGGGGCAGTGAGGAGGCAAAGGACAGAACACACCAAGGTGGCTGTGTCTGGTTCCTGCCTGACCTGCTGGGGTTGTTCAAGGAGCAGGGAAAAGGCTTCTGCCAGGAAATGATGAGAGTTGTCCTGCTGTACTTTGAATGATTTATTCAATATGCCTGAGTGTGGCTGTGGCTCTTGTTTGCTGACAGTCAAATAACAGCTTTAAACCCCTGAACTATTTATTTGGCACTTCTTGGGGCGTGTGAGGTTGGCTTCACTTCTAATCCTTCTCCTTGCTCCCAGTCCTGTAGGACCAGCTCACCCCCCATGCTGCAGCTTTGACACCTCATGCTCCAAGCTCCCTCTGGAGCTCCTGTGCCTCTGCTGTGCCCAAGGGGGACAGAGCTGGGCTGGCTGCATCTCTCACAGGTTTCTCCCGTCAAGTTTGGGGTCACCAGTCCTTGGACAGCCCCCCAGAACTGTGTTACAATGGGAGATGGACCCTGTCAGAATTTTCACGTATCTCAGGTGGTTCAAATGAAAAATTCATAGTCTTGCTTTTGCTGACCAAGCCTATTCAGACTGATCCAAATATACATTTTCAGATTGATTGTGTCCCTTAACTGAGCTTTCAATTAAACTCATACCTAAATATTTAGCAGCCAGTTTCAAAAAGACCTTGGTTTAGTTAAACATAATGAAAATGGTGTCAAAGGAGTTGTGTTAAAGACATTGTGGCAGGGAATTTTTTGAATGAAAACTAGTGTCATACTTTCCTGAATGTTAATTTTGATTAAATCCTTGAATCCAACAAATCTGCTCTGAATCATTCTGCTAAAGCTTAACAACTTTGTGTTGGAAATAATGTAGGTGTTCCACTTCTGGTGCAGTAGCTAATTAGTGTAACAGCCCTAAAACATGTAATAAACTGATAATTAAAACTAAGGGCACACTACCCATGACAAACTAGGGACATATTATAATCTGGCTGCACAAAAGTTCACCCTTTAGTCTGTACCTGTCTGGAGCACGAGCAGGTTCTGCAATGCAGAGAGAAAAAAGAGTCCCTGGTTCCTTCCCCTATCCTTTTTCTACTACCTTATATAACTTCAAGAGGTTCTAAAAAATCAATCTTTAAGTTACTTGAATAAAAGACTTCAGGTCATGTCCACCTCTCCCACAACATCTGCAGCTTATATTGTGTTTGATTGACTCAGTTGACTGAAGCAAGGAGGGCAGTATGAAATTGGGGAGATTTCTAAGTAAGTTCATCAGTTTAAATTCTGGACATCCATAGTGCTACAGTAATAGTAGATGGTGCTATTTTCCCCAGGTTTTCCTGATGTTTAAGAAATTGTTATTTATTCTTTGCTGGATATTTACACCTCCTAAGTGCAGATACTTAATTTACAGCATTGACCTTGTAGATTTATTTCCCTAGACAGGAGATAATTAGAAGAGACAGGCTTCTTGTATTATCTCAGATAGATTCTTTCAAATCATCCTGTGCAAGACTCTCGCCTTTCCTTTTGGCTACAGAAAGTTTGGAATATAAATATGGATATTTGGGCAGGGAGTGTCTCCTTAGAACTATCACAGTCACATAGAAGAACTGGTACTCTTGTCAACCTCTAGTCTGCACATCTCTGAATTTCTTAAAGAAGTATCTGTGGTTCCCCTGTCCTTGGAGATTTGCAGAACTTGAGTGGACAAAGCCCTGAGAAACCTCATCTACCTTTGGAGTTGGCCCTGCTCTGGCATGGGTGTCTTGTCCAGTGTAAATTGTTCTGTGCCTCTAAACTCGACAGCTCAGGGCATAACCTCACAAGAGTTTCTTTTCAAGCTCTCAATTCAGGACAGATTCGTCCCCTGCAGCTGGAAAATGAAGGAGAATCCATAAATCTTATATGTTTATAAACAATACAACTATTATTCTAATCTTGAGAGCAAGAAATGTGCTCCCAGTGTGTGATATGTTTTCCCTTAGGAATCTTTGGCTTTCACTATTCCTCTTTGAGCTCTACCCATTCCTTGAAAGACAAGGTGCTCAGAAACCAGCAAAACTCACTTATGCTCTTGGTAAGTCCCAAGAGGGAACAGTTCAGGATCTGGGGAGGGTTTCACTTGCTCTACATCTGTGTTGTTCTCAAACAGTGCCTGGATGCACTGGGTGAGAAGAGCAGCCCAGAGCACAGCACAGAACAGCTGAAGTGCTCTGGGTGCACTCTGAGGGTGCTTTCCAGCCACACTTGTCTCTCCAGAAGCACAGCACAGTGTGGAGAATCCAGCAGTGCAGGAGCACAGACTGAAAGCATGTGCCCAGAGGGTTGTAGATGGGCGGTTACGTGCTGAGAACAGAGTTTAGAGTGTCTTGTTGAAAAGATCTGATTCAGTTGGCAGTTGTTTCCAGCTTCAGCAGCATGTCTGGAAACAGAAAGCTACTGTGAGTCAAAGCACGGATATAGAGAGATGGGAACAGAGAGGGGAGAGTACAGCTGGAGCTGTCAGGAATGTGAGGTTCCCCAGGGGCTGGAGAAATAAAGGAGCTGTCTGGGTGGGAGCTTTGAAAGAAAGCCAGATGGCTGCAGTTGCTTGCAAGAAAGTTGATATGCCAAATAACTTTTTAAATCTCTAATGTGTGAAAAAGGTTTGGCCCTTGACTTCAAAGTAACAGAGTGCTTGTCATGCTGCCTGGTACTTTCCTGGCTTGTTTTCTGGCTTTTCTCCTTCCCAGACAGCAGGGTTTGCTACAGCCATCCTGCAAATAGCTTATGAGGTACCTGCTGCTTAGTCTGAGAGCTGCCTGCCAGTCCTGCCCCTGCAAATGATGGAGCTGTGGTGTTATTTAGGTTGGCAGCAAATGGAGAGTTCAGAGTTGTGTGTATCTGGCTGAATTCCAAATGGATAATTACATTCTACGTACCTAAAATTCCCCTTCCAGCTTTTGGAAATCCACTGCTCAAAGCTGTTATTATGATGTTTCTCTGCTCTTAATTGGTCACTACCTTCCACTGCACAGGCAACTGCATTTCAGTGATGAGTGAGGTGACCTTGTGTGTATTGTGGTATCCCCATCAAAAATTGCAAATCCGTGTAAAAAATGTAGTTTTCCTGCAAGCCTCATCCCAGCTGCCCTCTCCTCAATGATATGTTTCTTGTACTATGTACTCATAAAGTAGTTGCCTCTAGTTTACCTAGAAATGTTAATTTTTGTAAGTTCCTCTATCATACAGTCACTTTCTGTTGTTTTGGCAATAAGTCTTAGTTACCTTTTTCTTGGCTTTTTTATCATTTTCTCATAATGTGCAAGGCATCAGTGGCCTGTATCCTCAGTGTTTAAAGTGACCTGAAATTCAGGGATGAGAAGAGATTGTTCCAGAACTGGAGACCCCCTGCAGACACTTCCACACGTGCAGAGTCTGGCCCTGATGTTGAGTCGTAACATCTCATCAGACAAAATGAAGTAGCACTCAAGTAGGTAGAGCAATATCAGCACAGTCAGTACTGTAGGACATTCTGTCAAGCCCGTGGCTGGGCCATCCACATGATGCATGAATCCCATTTCCCCATTTCCAGGGCCATCTGAGAGCTGATGCTGGGAGTGCTGAAGCTCTGAAGTGGGTAGTGCCAGGTGCGGGTATTGAAGGCTGAAATTATACATGTTCTCCTATATTTAACTGTAATTAAGCAGACACTTGAGTATCCATTCATCTGGTTTGTGCTTTTTTAGGCTTGCCACCATTCAGTAAACACATCTTTTTAGCTTTATTCCTCACATAAGGTATATGCACAGGAGTGATTAAAAATGTTAAGCTGTGCAAGGTTGAGTTCACATTAATCTTGTGGGAAATGTGTTTTGATGCTGTTTCCACTCTGTCTCCTGCAGCCTTCTCTAAAAATGAAAAAAAAAAAAGAAAGACTCTGTTTAGGGAGAATATGTTCCTCCCTGGCACAGAAAAGAAAGAGGAACAAATCCTGTGCAGCACATGGGAGAGCTGCAAACTTGCTCTCAGCTTTTGCAAACAGCACCGTAATGAGGCTCCCACTTGGAGATCTGTAGTAAAAAATGATCTGTGCTGTTCCTGCCAATAGCACCACGTTCCCTCTCAGTAACCTGGAGAGTGTTTACGCTCTGAGGCTTTGGAAAAACAAACAAGTAGTTGCTCGAGCACTGTAACCTCTAAAGCCTGGCTTAGGGCAGAGGTTTCAGGACCCCATCAGCCACTGCAGAGGGTCGGCTGCCCTTGCCCTGCAGCCCTTCCTTCGGGCACCCTGCCCTGCCTGTCTCTGCACACTGGCACTGCTGCTTTGCACACAACTTGTGGAGTATTCGTGTCTGAATTTTTACTTATTTGATTCCGAATTTCTTGCTGTGGAAGGAAAAGGGGAATGATGAACAGACTGGTACCTTAATACTACATTTCTGTTTGCATCCAGGCTACAGGGAAACGTTGGCTACAGCAAAACCAACAGGAGGGCTGAGCAGTGAAGCTGGTTTTGCTCACTCCTATGCTTGTTATGAGGAGGCTCTGCCCCTCAGTGCAGTTTAGTTCAAAGGTACAACTGACTTTGCTTTAGCAGTGACAAATACTGGAAGCCCAGGAAAATGCAGGGTCAGAGGAGATGTGAAATCCGTGATACATCTACACTTATCTTGGGAAAGCTACTCTGTTGTATGTAATATATCCTGAAATATTTTATGGACACTTAAGACATGCACTTGGCACATGAATTGGTTCACCTTCAGTTTGAATGCGGTATATTCTTAATTTTTCTTTAGGCAAACTGCAACAGACAGTGGCAGTGCTGTCCCTGGCTCCTGACACAGTTTGCATCAGTCATTTCATATCTGCAAAACACACATAGAACAACCTCACAGTTTCCATAGGCCTCTCTCACTGCTGCACTTGGGACTGTGGTACAGCTGCTGAGGGGTTTAATAACTTTTAAGTTTGGAGGATTCAGCTAATTTCCCCCAGTGATGGAACAGCTGCACTGAGGCCAATTCAGCTTCAAGAAAAGAGCCATGAGTTTGACCTGCCTGTGGTTCCTGTAATACTTAGGGCATCTGGGAGTTTTAATGCTGGGAGCTTCAAAGTACACCTGTGGAATGGCAAGTATTTTCACCATGCCACAGACAGGGAAAATTATCCAGCAAGAAAGGAACAGTGTATGTTATGCTGCCATTCAGTCACTATGTATTATTGGGGTCTGTATTCTGCTCTAGTTGTCACTTAATTATAGCCCACTGTGCCTTAGGTTTCATTCAGCTTTTGGGTTATATTCAGATTTGTCTGGATTTGTTTCTTCTATTTGTTTGTCCTACTGCCCTCCTTGGGGCCATTGGAGTTGTACTTGAGCAGGGGAGGAAGGGTTGATGCTCAGCCTCCCACGTCACTTATCTGTTCTCTGAGAGTGTATTTCTGCCACAGGCAGTCTTGTTACCAGATAATGTGATTTAATGTTTTGCAGGACCTGTAGTAATGAGGTGAAGTAGAACTGGCCAACATGGTGCATCTTCCCTTTCAACCAGTAGGTGAAGCTGAGAACATTTACTGGACAGAATTACTGCCTTCCTGCCATTAATAAAACTAAAGGTTTTGGGTAGTGCTGCACAGTTATTTCTCCCTGTGAATTTATGGGGGCATTCGGGGAGAGCTGTTTGTCTTGCCCTGTTCCCTCTGCCTCGCAGTGAGTGATGGTTGTGCTGCGAGGTGAGCACAGAGCAAACAGTTCATAACTGTAACTGCTCTGGGAGAGCTCTGCTGGGCAGCAAAGTGCTCTAATGGAGCAGCAGGCAGGGGGGGCAGGCTGTAAAATAAATGCATTGCTACTTAAAGACTTGTCTGCGCTCGGTTTATACCTCACTTGTGCCTGATACAGGAAATATTTTCAGTAGAGGTATCTCTGAGCCTTTTCTCAGGCACTTCTGCTCATCCTCAGTGTGCCCTGTCGGTCACCTACTGCCTCTGTGCCTGTGCTGGGAGTCTCTGCAGTGCTGCAGAGTGAAGAAAACCCGAAATCTGGGCTGTGATCTAGTAAACTTATAAAAGAGGTGTCTAATTCTACTTCTACTCTTGCACCCTGCATAAGAGGAAAGATTCTTACTAATTTTTTTTCTTACACCACAGGTATCAGAGAGGAATTTTTAGTTTCTGTAGTTCAAAAAGGGCACCTTCTAGGTCCATTAAGTAAAAAAGGAAAGATTTTAATAAATTTGTGTTCCTAATCTAAAAGTCAGTAGAAGAGTGGGGTTTTTTCTATTAAAATCTGTAAAATATTTCCCTGAGGGCAACAAGATAAATATACTGTTTGCCCTAAAACACTCATTTCTAATAAATGGCACTGACCTACTTTAATGCTGTCACACGTGTAATTGGGGCAAACTAATTTGTGTTAATCTTTCTTTAAAAATGGGAGTGGCCTCCAAAGCTGTAAACATAGAAACAAATATATAGGAGACAGAGCCCCAAATCCACAGTGTCTGCCTGCTGTTTGCCTTTAAAGTATTGTGCTCTAAAAATTATAGCTGTGAATTTGCCAGGCTCTGGGACTTGTAAAGTGCTCAGCTGATGTGGGTTAAACTGCACAATTCTGCATTTTTCCAGGCAATAGTTTAGTGTGGAATCCTGTTGGGATGGAGTGCAAGGCTGGGACAGTGGTTCCTGACGTTTTGTCCATGCTGTGACACTAACAGTCATTTTTCTATTTGCAAAATGGGTGGTGCCTTTACATCATCAAATCTTTACAATGGCCACCTGGTTAATGAGTGCAAAGCAGATAGAGGCCTTTAAAATAAGTGGTAAACTATTTCTTATGCTGCTCTTTTGTTGATAAGAGGCAGAATCATTTGATGTGGAATCATTTAATATTTGAACACTCTGCCTGTTTATTGACACTGTCACTGCTTCCGAGTTCAGTTGTGTCCTGGGTGATAAGTTAGGGTTGTACAAACTCCTTGGTATCTCTTTACACTGAAAAATCAGTAAAATGTATTTTCTTTTGTAATCTCAGCATGTGTGCTGCTATTCTTTGGTAACCATCCTTGTACAGCACACCCTGTGACAGACCTGGAGAACAGCCTCATGTTGTACCAGTGAGCTCCAGAACCTCCCCACCAGCTGGCAATGATCTTGGCTTGTCAGGAACAGGTGGAACTTCCTATAGAATAGTCTTGAAATTGCCTTGTTTCTTTCAGATTTCTGTAGGAAATCACCCTGAAGTGTCTGTATTTGCTATATAACTATTTTATGAAATTATGGAAAATATGTTTTACAAGAGACCCTGACTTTATTTCTTGATGTTATAAAATCAAAAATTCCATCAAGCACATACTTAATATTGGAAGAATTTGATAAAAGTATTGGCAAGTGTTCCTAGGAAATCAGGTTATGCAATGTCATGCCCCAGACAAAACTAGGAACACTGACACTTCAGATTTAAAACCAGCTCCCTTTTCTCTTAGCAGGGGAAGTACAGCTCCTGGGTGAAGATGGCACAATTAGCTCTAAGAACAAAGTTCTTAGGGTGTAGGCACTGCCTTTCATGCTGGGGTTCCCTGGAAAAGGGGCTTAGATCTTAGAGATTCCTTACACTGTTGTGTAATGGCAAGATCGACCGACGTGACCTGTGGGTTTTGTCCAAGGGGAATCTACTCCTGCAAATAGTTCCTTTTGTAGAATTCACATGACACTAACAAACCATGTCTTGAGGCTGCAGTGCAGTGATGAATGAAAAGATGCTGCACCAGATACAGAAATAGATGATTTTGCCGAAAGACTTTGTCTTCTGCTGCCAAGAGCTGTGAAATTGCTGTGCAGGAGCTCGGGGTCAGCCTGGTGCAGCAGGAGCTGCAGGTTGAGGGGCTCTGCTTCACCTTCACCCACTCGGGCAACTCACTTCACCTGGTTCCAGGAGCCTGCAAATGTTGCACCTTCAGAGCAGGAATGCAAGTCCCAGCACCCCCAGAATTTATCACTTCACTGAGGCATGAGAAGGGACAGCAGCATCAACACAACACTCGGGTTAGGGAAAGTAATTAGGAACTAGAAAAGAAGGAGGAACATGATTTAAGGGTTTGAATCTGTCTCTGAATTTGAAGGAAGTTCCATTGTTTACAGCAGGTCAGCTGTGAGTAAAATTCCAGGAAGTTAGACTGACAACTTCCCAGGCTCATAGTATTGCCTGCTCAAAACAAGGCTGTTAAACAATTATGGTTTCCATCATCCACTGCAGGGTTAGAGCCAAGCCCAGCTCAGTTAATAACTGGAGATGACTGAGTCGAGTGCCACAGTACCAGCAGGTTGTAATCAACTTCAGTGTGAAGATATAAATTACAATCAGGTGCTTTTAAAAGCTTGAAGTCACTGTATAACACTGCAGCAGGCTGCTCTGGCAGGAGCACCACCTTGGATGCAGTGGTAGAGAAGCTCTTTCACACACTCTGGGACCAGTTGTAACACCTCAGGATTTGTTGGGAAGGCTTGGCTGCAGGTGTCTCTTGTGTCAACAGTACAAGCAAGAAGAGGATGATAAAACCATTTTTCCTTTCCTTCAAGAACAGATTCATGCCCTAGTGCAATTTCTGTCAAAATATTGTATGTGAAAAGTCAGCCTAGAAGTGAATTTATTTCTACATTAGACTCACACAGCATTTGTGCTTATTAATGCTTTTTGTTGGGCTTGACTTTCAAAATCATCTGGTTTGGGTCATAATGAAATGAGTGGAGTACTTTGAATAACCAGTCTTTCAATTTGCATCAGAAATAAGCCACCCTCCTACTTTACGGGCAAGTAAAAATTTTTTGCTGTTTTCATTGAAACAAACCTTGGCTACAAATCATCAGAGTGTCTGTCTGCTTCGTATTCTGCTCTTTAATTACACAGTAATTAAAACCTGAAATTTGGGCCAGTGTTTATGGTGGCATAAAGTTCTACAACCAAAAATTAGCCCTCAGAACAGATGAACAAAACAGCTTTGCATGACTTAGAATTTAGTGTCTTAAATTCTTGAGTACTTCAGAAATTAAAGAATAATAGCAAAAAAGGGGTTTGCTATTTTTCATTTAAGGCTATTCTTCAGAATGTTTTCACAGGCTGATACTTATCATTCTGCTTTAAAGGCACATTTCATACTTAAGCAATCTTGAACAGAATTAAAATTTCCTCCTTTCCATTGGTTAAGTAGTAATTCACAATACAGGTTATGATAACATGGTCTCAAATGTTGCAATCAGGTAAGTGAAGATCAGGTTTGGAATTAGATTTCTTAAGTTCCTTTGGGTTCAGTCTTGACATTTGCTGCACTGATATCACTTTGATTCCACTCTGCCAATCATTTTTGAAATCTGGTTGCTCATTACCATGATGATTTTGCACTCATGTAAAGACTGCAGAAGTCATTTGCTGCACAACAACAAAAAAGCAAGCCCAGGGAGTCTTCAGTGGGACGGAGGCATAGGTTTGCTTTTTATCCTCAGGCTTCTGTGATCAACCTTACTGAAAACACAGAGCCTGAACATAGATTGGGGGAGGGAGTTTGAACTTGCCAGAGATTCTGACAAGAAGAATCTGCACCCAGAATGAGGAAAGCTCTGTGAGGGTAACAGTCTCTCTTAGGCCCAAAACTGTTGCAGCAAGGAGCGTTACAGCCTTGTGCCTCCTGTCAGCCCATTCTTCTGGGCCTTGCCTGATTTTATACAATAACTCCACTGCAGAATAACAAAGAGGTGCTTCATCAGGGCTGGCCCAGTTCTGCTTCATAGTTCTGCTATTTACATATAATCACTATGTACTCTGAGTGCAGCCTGAGTGAATGGAGTAAAAGAATGTTTCTGAAGTTTTTCTAGATTTCACTTTTTTAATGTGCTTTTGAGTCTCTGCTTATTGTACCTTGCTGCAGTACCTCTGATATTCTGGAAGGGTATAATTTCTGCAGGGACTGGCTTAAATTCTCTTGCTCTATGTATTTTTCTCGAGGAATAAGATGTGACATTTCCCAAAATTACTTATAAATCTCTGTTCCCTGAGAGGGTCTGGCTTGGGTCGCCTTGCAGTACAAACACAACCACCCTTTGTCTCTGTAGAGACACTTTGCCTGTTGGCCACTTCTCCCTGAATTCTTGCTTCAGAAAGAGCCAGGCTGGTTCAAGCAGATTTAGGCACCTGTAATGATTTGCAGTGTGAGTGGAGCAGCTTCACCCCTGCCCCACCCTCCCACCACTGCTGCCTGAGCTGCTGCTCAGGTGACTCATTTGCTCTGAACCAAGGTGCATTTCTTAAGGTAAATGTTATATCTCTGTGACCTGACAGAAGGAGGAACAAGGAAGATGGCAGAGGAAATGAGATGTGGTTATAAAACTTTCCAAGAAAACTAGCCTTGACCTGGCATACTGTAAATTTTGGTCTCTTAGATTTTATTAACATGGGGTTAGGGGGAAATCCCCTGACAACAAGTGAACTTTTGCATTATACTATTTTATGACATTATAAAATAGTTCCTGTTGTATTATCTTATTTTATCTATCTAGTTTATTTAAATGCAAATATGTGCATCCCACTTACCTTCTCTATGGAGTATAGGATAAAAAAAAAAAAGATATAGGGCTGTAAGGAATCTTGCTACTGTTTTTAAAAGGGAGTTAATGCTTCCAAGGAGCCCTTCACAAGTACATGTTATTATTATGCATTTTGTGCTCAGAGTCTTTTATTTGTGGTGGTCTTCAAGGCCAAGGAAACCTGTGAGCAGGGAGGGGAGATGAGCTGTGTCCCTCCTCCCCCAGTTCCCGTGATCCTCTCAGGTCTCCTGGGGTTCTCCCTGGGGTTCAGCACTGCCAGGAGTGAGTTTCTGGACTGGGGATTTTCACATCATTCTTTCAAAAATGTCTGATAGTAATTGCTCTGGACAGAACCAGAAGAAGTTTGTGCTGTGGCCACACCTGGTCCCCCAGCCCAGGTGTTACTGGACGTTCCCTCAACAGTGTTTGTGATTAGATCCTGATGGAGCTTTCCCTGGATCTTTGATTGACATGGAGCTCTGCCCTGGTGAATTGGCAACCTTTTTAACCACTCTGTTTTTTCTTTCCATTCACATAAATAAGTAACTATTCTCTTTGAGGCACTTTAATATTCAGATTTGGGGAACTGAAATTAGAGTCAGCACATTCTGACAAAAACATAGTTGCATAAAAGGTTTTTACATATAAAGGATCTTCTGGTCACTTTCCAGTTTATTTTCAATTTTTCTGCTTCCTTTTGGAATTTTTCAGCATTGCTGAGTTCCCACATGAACATCTGCAACATAATTTTGATCCTAAGTGCTTTATAATCATACACTCTATAAATATTAGATTGTCTTTTAAAGGCCACTTCACTTTGATTTTGAATATTAAGTGGAACAAACAAAAAAAATTATTGTTCAGACAATTGCTCTAATTTTGGTGTCCTCATTTCTGGGCTAAAATGTAACTAAATTCTGCCATTGCTGGAGTTTGAAATACGTGGTCTTCTAATTAAGTAGTGTGCAGGACCACTCAGAGAGCTGGAGATAGAGGCATACATTGGACTGA
Organism: Pachyramphus minor; assembly: GCA_013397135.1. Classification (NCBI taxonomy): domain Eukaryota; kingdom Metazoa; phylum Chordata; class Aves; order Passeriformes; family Tyrannidae; genus Pachyramphus; species Pachyramphus minor. The sequence continues at coordinate 1,668,106 of VYXB01008446.1, read as the reverse complement.
AACAAATATTGGTCTCTTTTCAGTAGCAAAAAAAGACTTCTGAATAGCCAGATGAGAGCACAAGGGGATGCTTTCCCAACCTGCAGCAATGAGAATGTTTCTCATGTGTTATATTCAGAAAACAAGAGAGCTGTGCACAAAGCCCCACCCAGACACATACTGGGCTGGATGTATTACCAAGTAAATCTTTGCTGATTAAATGAGCTTCCAGCACCGTGGGTCTACAATTTGCCTCACTTTGCCTGTCCCTAAGGCTGACCTGGCTCCCCTCCCTGCCATACCTGTCTCTCTGTGCTTTCCCTTTCCCCAGGAGCTGGGAGGAGATGCCTTATCCCAGGGCTTTGCTGAGGCCACCTGGATGGGGTCTGCCCTGGAAGTTACTTTGGCTTAAGCTGAGTTACTGCAGTCACACCTAATTCATGTTTTGGAGGGCTTACTGCATTCTGTCACTCCAATACTGGTTTTAGATTGTTCAGGGCTCATCAAGAAAATTCATAACTGGGCCCAAAATTCTTTAATACTTTTAAAATCCTTAAAGATTTTCCCAACCATGTTTGAAACTTCTTTGGAAATATATATGCACATTTTTAGGATGTAGAGTGGAATTCACTGCCATAAGAAGCCACAAGAAAAGTCATGGAAACCACAGCCCTGGCTGCACTTTCAGTGTGATTCTCCAGGTAACACTTTGCTGTTCTGGACTTTGTAACAGCTCTGTGCAAGTGCCATTTCCAAAGTGCCCTCAGCTGCAATGTGAGGGGGGCAGAAGCAGTCCCCCTGTTGGAAGGGGCAGAAGTTACCTCTGCCTGCAGTGAAAGTCCAGGGGCCCAAATGTAACACGAGCAGATGCCCACAGCATTTGGTGTGCTGGCAGCAGTGATGCTCCTTGCACGTAGCCACATCATTTTAGTTTCACTCTATTTAAATGAGCACTTAATGTGGGAGACCAGAGCCAGCTCCTTATTCACACAATGAAGTTAAACACAGCATCCAGCATTACTCTTTGCAAGCTGGAAACTTCCTTCTTGAATAATATCTGATAATCCTCCTTGTCTGCATGACCTGTGTGTCAGCACATGCTGAGAGCACATCTATTTTAAAACCAGTCTTAATAACACAGCTGCAGCCCTGGGAAGAGTGTGGTGCCTGAACATGCGTGAGCTCCAGGAAAGTTCTGCATCAGGCACTGAAATCTGGTCTGTCCTCAGCAAACAGTCTTCTAATTAACCTATTATTGCAAGATTCTGGAGTTTATTTCCAGAGGAGAGGGAATCTAGTCCAGACATGAAAAATGTGTCAATGTAATTCAGCAACAGAAGAGTGAAGCCTTCTGGTCTAATGACGCACCAGATTTATGAAAAGCTCTTTTCTGTGTATCCCTCACAAACACAAACTTGCACTCAAACCCATTATATAATTGTTAATCCATATTAACTTCTCTTGTTAGTTGAATGACAACAGTCTGCACTGACCAGCTTTTTTTGAATGAAGTAGATTTTTTGAGCTCTTTTTTAATTCTAGCAACATTCTTTCATACTGCAAGTATTATGTCTCTAATATGGAATGCTAAAAGACAGTTTTGGGCTGTGGTCTGTACCCTGCTAACCAATGTAATTGCCTTCCTCATTCTTCCCAATCCCTTTCCTTTTTCTGGCAGTCTTAACCACAAAATGTCTTCTCTGAACTGTAACCGAGGAAGAGTTTCTATATAGTATCACAAAAAAGAGAAAGACATTTCTAGTAGGTAATTGCAAAGCAGATAAAGAAGTTTGTGGCTGAAATGTCTATAATACTCAGCTCACTTGGTACTGTTTATCTCCTTGGCCAAACCTTCCCTGGAAAGGCTCTTTTGAGTGGATGCCACATCATCCATATGAGCATCAAGAAGAAAAATCATTGCTGCTTTTGATTAGAAAACAAAACTAAAAGTTTTGGAATAATGGAATAAGATTTTAGAGGGGAGTTATGTTATTTTATGTCTTCTTGCCTTAGGAGTGAAGATGTAGAAATGAAAATATCAGCTTTACTTAGTTGTAGCTCCTGATGATGCACATATCTGCATCTTAGTGCTGATTGTATTCTCACAGTCCTGATTTTCAGCAATAAGCTCCACCCTGTCTGAAATTTTGCCCTGAAGTTCAGAAATACCCACTCAGCTTTTGAAAATGAGATACAGACCTTGTCTTTCTTTGATAGCTCTGGAAATGACTGCTTTGTTTTGCTGCCTTCTGAAGCTGTTTTTACATGTGCCTGTGAGCAGGAGTGTTTTTCTTTCACTGTGGGTCTATCATGCCCTCTGATAAACAGCACACAAGGGTGGATGTGTAAACACCTTTGTGCACACAGAGCAGAGACAGGATTCCTCTCTGCAGCCTCTCAGGGTGGGATGCAGAGATCTGCAGCTGAGTCTGTTGTTTGGCAGAAATGAGGCAACTTCAAAAGAGAGAAAATTGTTTTCTTGTTGTTGCCTTCTGATGAACTTTCTCTTATGGTCAACAATACCTTTTGTATGCAAGAGTCTTCAGAAGAGAGATAGCACTTGAATACTTGGTCTTGGATATTCCTCTGTGTGACTTACCTGAATAATTTCTCCAGGCTGCCTCTCACTTATTGGCTTTGTGGTTTAAGGACACAGAGGGGTTCTTTTTGTCCCCCTTGGCTTCCAAGTCTGACAAGGGCTGAGCTGCTGTTCAGCTGCACTGAGCACTGGCATTTTCCATTCAAACCAGGTTTCTTTGGAGACTCTGGAAAACCATTACATGAGTGTAAATGAATTTAAGATGATGCTGCAGTTCTTTATCGTCTGAGCTATTAAGATTCAACACCTGAACCAGTCCCCTTTGAAGTAAGAATGAACAGGAAAGGGTATTGTATGAAAGTCAGACATTTGAAGAAAAATGCCTGAGTAGATTTGGTGGCACTTTATGACTGAGAAAAATGATACAGAGTTTGTGCTGGAAAAGCCATTGCTCCCCTCTGATAAATTGGCTTTATCCACATTAGTTTGCTGTTATAACACATGGAAAATAGGTTTTGGATTATTTTTCCCTCAGAGATAGAAACAGATTTTTCCATATTGAAGATTTGGTATTTTTTTTCTGTGCATTCCCTGCAAAATTCTGAGGTTGGAGGCTGAATATGCCATGGGAGGATTGTTTGTGGTGTTAAAGCTCTGCTCACAGACACAAAGTGAATTTCCCAGCAGAATGGAACTGGTTCTCAGTGCCTGTCATGCATTTGTCTTCCAGCCTGACCCCCTGCTGGCAATGGCTTTCTCTGTGGACTCGGCTTGGTACCGTTGGCAGCGACTGGGAGCTGCAGAGCCCTCCCAGGCTCCACCAGAATCCACTCCTCTGCTGCCTTCTACCAGAGACAAACCCAAACTCAACCTGAACAAATGGAGGATCGTGTTTCCTGGCAGTGGGGGACAGTGGAAAGACTGGAAACAAGCTTCTGCCTTTCGTTCCGGAAACAAGATACAGACCACAAAATACACATGGGTCACTTTTTTGCCCCAAAATCTTTTTGAACAGTTTCACAGGTAAAAAAAAAAAAAATCATTCAGTGATCCCTGAGATTTCAGGACTCTGAAACAGTGATATTTGAGAGTAATGGAGAAGGCCATGTGTAGTGGTGACAGTGCTAAAACTTAGGGGATGATTATTTGTGAGCAAATGTCCCTCAGCTCACACTGAAACGGAGGATTGAAGCAAGTAAACACTGGCAGTTCTTACACTGCTGTGACCAGCTCTCTTGTTTGAATGCTGGAACAGTTTGCTTTGTAAAAATTTAAAAATCCCTCTGTTTTCATAAACTCTTGATTTTTAAGAACACAGAAAGGATTCATTGGATCTGTTGAGAAAATTCTGTGGATTTCAGCAGCTCAGTTTTGAAATCTCTTTAATGTCATGAAGTGGCTGTCATAACCTATAAACATTATAAATGTATGTGCAAGTGCAGGTCAGGTTTCTGTCCAAGTGCTGGTTTCAAATTATGTACCCCCTCTGCATAATTAATCATGTCAAAAAGATGCCCAAGGAAATATCATTATGATAAAGAGAAATGAAAATTGTATATTCATGTCTAGCCTTGAAATTTTCATTCTGTATATTAGATTTACGCATCCATAATTTGACCTTCCACTTGTGGAATCCTTCATGGATTCCTGACAGGAACATTTCATTCATTGGTTTGGTTTTGGCTTCTGTTTGATTTTGTGCTTATTTTCAAGACTGAGGCAGTGAGGGGTCATTAAAGACCTTGGAGCTCCTGGAGGTAAATAGTGTTTGTAATATGTGGGGAAACGGGTGTATATATATATATATATATATAAGGGTATGAAAATGTATCTCACAGGCTCCTCCAAAGAAATAATTATCATCTTGGTTAAGCAACTGATTAATTCATTCTGGAGAAAGGAAAAGGAGGGTATAAGAGTGGAATGATTAATGTTCCTTTGACACAAAATGGGTGTTGTTCATTAAGGGAAAGACACATTCTAATTTCTGACTACTTTTAATTTATTTTCTATCTTTTCAGGCTGGGCAATCTTTACTTCTTCTCTCTGGTGGTTCTGAGCTGGTTCCCACAAGTCTTCCCCAGGGAGGTTATTGTGCTGCCTCTGGTTGTGGTGCTGCTTGCCAGCATGATTAAAGATGCTATTGAGGACTACAGAAAACACCAATATGATAAGGCAATAAACTCCTCTAAAACCAGGGTATACGACAAGTAAGTAAACAAAACCAATTACTTTCCCTTGCATTTGTTGTGGTCAAAACTGTTCATCTGGTTGTGCAGTAATTCCCTCATTGACCCTTTGGAGCACTGTAAATTTGCAAAAGCTCCTGTAAAAGAATTTTTTCTACCTTTAAAATGCCTTACTTATCTCACTAAAATCATCACAGTATCACTGGAGCTTTGTTTCATATCCCAGCAGTGTGTGCTGATACACAGGGTTCCATTCCAAGTTTTCAAACCAGCTTGCCAACTCACACAACATCCTCTCCAGGGAGCAGAAGGATCTGAAGGAAAAATGAAACTTATCCAAGGCTGGAAAGGGTAACTGGGGCTGCTTAAAAAAATGTAAGATGTTTCACACTGAACCCATCAATAAAAAATTAGTGATCAACAACATCCAAGTTGAATCATGATGAGAACTGAAAAACAATTTCTGCAGCTTCCAGTAAGCAGAGGGATCAATACAGGCCTGGCTTGGGGATGGTACAACACCTGCAGGGAGCTGTTTGCTCAGTAGTGACTCAGAAGGAAGAAACACTTATTACGTGTAATTGTTATTGCAACATTTCCATTTCATCAGAGTTTCTTGTCCAAGCACCAACTTGACTTAAGATTGCTCAGCTTGTCACTATATAATGCAGTAGATAAGAGTTTACATTTAGAAGAAGTTTAAACATTCAGGTCTCTTCCTTTTTTTACCTCCCCTTAAGACCAGGGTACAGAGAACAAATTCCTCTGCTTTGCATACATATCATCAGCTGTCCTGGAAATTGCACATTTATGTGTCAGAGGCATGGGGACCAAAGGGGAAGAAGAAATGAGAGACTGGAAGGAGTGACTGGGTAAGAGAGGGAGGGTTTGGGTCTATCAGAAGAGAAGGATTGGTCTGAGGAGCAATCCAGGTGCACTGCCCTTCACCTGCCTATGTCTTTTATATTCCCCAAAACTGCCACATCACAGGTTTGCTTGGTTTGGGGGTGGGAGTTGGTTGTTTGTTTAATAATCCATGTTAGGATCATGAAAACAAATAGTAGATAGAGGAAGTAAAAGAGAAATAGTGTCTGAAGTGAGGCTTGGAGCAATCTTTTGTTGGTATCTGGGACGTGCAGCTCAGCCCATTACCTTTGAGCTTCCTGGCAACTCCCAGGGCCATAAAGTGACTCTGAAAGTGCTGGAGTGGTGTGTTCTGTGCTGGGTCCCTCTCGGGCCGGAGCAGAGACCCTGAGGGAGGCAGTGCCTGGGAACTGCTCGGAGCCTCCCGGCCTTTGCCAACAGGAATAACCAAACATTCCAGATGCTTCTGCCCCAGGAGAGGTGCAGCCTCCCCAGCAGGTCTGGGACCTGTGCAGCTGAGTCAGGGTGATCCTTGGCCCTGGGGAGGAGGAGGCTGGAGCAGCAGAGGCAGCTCTGGGCTTCAGACACCTCGACTCTTCCCTCCACCACCTGCGAGTCCATTTGGATTATTGAACTCTTCTAACTTTGTTGGTTTTCAACTTGAAGCTACTTTTTGAGACGAAAACAAGATGTCAAGGAGGATTGTTCCAGGCTGCTTCTCTAGAATGGTATGGAAGAAACATTTTTTCAAGGAAACCTGCTGCCACTGTGGTTCCCCAGACACTGAAACCCAAAATGAGGAGCTGGAGAGGAGAGGAAAAGTAAAGAAAAGGAAGAAGAAAAATGAAAACAAACGAGTGATCATCTCCAATTTGCCCTTTGGAAGTAAGAAGTGGAAGGAAAATCCAAACAGACACTATGACTCCAATAAAATTAAGACCACAAAATACACCATCCTGACTTTCCTCCCTAAAAACATCTACGAGCAGTTTCACCGCTTTGCCAACGTCTACTTTGTGTTCATTGCACTGCTGAATTTCGTGCCAGTGGTGAATGCTTTCCAACCAGAGGTGTCTCTGATCCCCATTTGTGTTATAATGGCCATCACAGCCATTAAAGATGCTTGGGAGGACTTCCGGAGGTACAAATTAGACAAAGAAATCAATCACATGGGATGCTTCATTTACAGCAGGTGAGCTTTGTGCAGCTTTTGTTACTAAAACCATGGTTTGAGATCTTTTATCAGTGGTGAGGCTTTTTGTTGAAAAAAATTAATACATTTGCAGCTGCTGGAAAATCCCAGTGATTAAGTGAAATGGGGAAAATTCACTGTTTCCCATCTGGTATTTGTACTGATACAGGGGAAGATTTTTATTTTGTTTAAAGCACTTTTAGGCTGGGAAGGGAAGTTTGAGTTCCATGATACTGGTGTGGCTGTGGGACTCTTAGACATGGAGAGCAGTGGAAATAGGTGCCTGAAGAGCTACAAGCAACTGCTTTTCTAAGAAATTTTCAGGAGAGTTTAATTCTATCCATGGAAAGGAGCACAGAACAAGATCTGTCATGGGACTTGTTTGCATTCTTAGATGCCAAGAAACCTCTTAAAGTCTTGGCCCTTTGAAACACATTTAATTTTGTGCTCTACACTGTAGCTTTCAAAATGAAACTGTAAAAATGCAGCCAAGAAATAGAAGACAGTAATATGTGCCCGTGTTTAGTCATCTCTAAATGAATTAACTGCATGTGTCTGTGCTCACTTCAAAATGCTCCATGATGTCTTGCTCTCAGGACTTTCCCAAGCTTGAAAATTATGTTTTATTGTATGAAAACTCTTCTTTCAGCAAAGTAGCAAATGGCTTCTCCCTGTTAAAATATCACATCTGGGAGTCAGGAGTGCAAAACTTTCCATCTCTGTGGATGTACCTGTCATCCCTCCAATTAATCAGCAGTGCTTTATATAATGTGCACTTTCACAGGCAGGATCTTGCAGAACTTTGGCTTTTATCACACGGGGCTGTCATTTCTCTTTGTTTCTCTTGGTGTGTTTGTCAGATTTTTGTTTTTATATCCTGCTGGTTAAACAGGAAAACAATGGATTTGCTTGTTTAGAGGCCAGACTTATCCCCAAATATAGATAATGATTTGTCAGAAACAAAATTGCAGCGCTGTCTGTGCCAGCTTGTCCAAAAGAGAAGGCACTTGACAAGTTTCTAAATAGTGTTGGTTTAAGATTTCTCGTCTCCCACAGTGGGTATGTCAGTAATTGTAGCTCTGTGGGTAGGGTGGCAAAGCTGCCTCTTCTGCCTGTCTTGGAGATTGCAATCTAGTTGGATGTCTGAATTTTCTCATTAGCCCATGAGGCAATGGATTATTTGTTAACACTTGTTAAAACCAGTATGAAGGAGAATAGGTGGGGCAGTAGGTGCTAACGAATGATCCACATAGGAATCTTATTTATTTCCTCTCTACATACAACAACCATGTTAATTTAGATCTAAAAACCTTTTACCTTGGGAACATGAGAAATAGGGAATACAGTAAAACTTGTTCTGTACAAGGGAAAAATGTCCATCATGGAATTACAACACACATTCAGATCCAGATTCAACTTACAGCCATGAGTACTTCTTTATGCAGAAACATGACATGGGCCTGCCTTAAAATTGGGCTTCCCATCCCATAAAAAAAGATGTTGATCTACTAATAAATCTTGTCTAGAATCTTGTTTTATGGCCTAAAAAGGTGATGTAAGGGAAAGGAAGATGAGAAGGGCTTCAGACTACAGAATTCATCCTGTCTGAAAAGAACAGTGAGTAATTACAGTTGCCATCAGATCAGTCACTACAGCTTATTATATCATGAATAATTTTAATCAGGCTTCTCTAGTGCTTTGGGAAGCTGATATTTCTTGTTCTTCTTGCTGCCTGCAAAGTCATGGAAGAGCATGATGTCTTCTAATTTTCTTCCTTATGAATCATCTGCTGGAGGTGATTTTTTTAACACAGGTGAAAGTCTTTTTGGGACCGTGCAAATTTTGTTAATCTTGTGGCAGCAAAAATTTTTTCTTAATAGAGCAACTGATCTTTCATCATAACATAAAAGATTACTTAGATTTTAAGGGGTAGTCTTGGAATGTATGTTGTCTTTATTTCAGATTTCAATAACAAGAACTCTGGCTCCTGCTCCAAAAGAAATACAAAGACAGACCAATCTTTCCCAAATGCTGACTGTTCTCCAAAACTTTCTTGAAGACAAAAGGAAGTGCAGTAACTTGTCTTCCTTTAACACAGAGCAGGGGAAATTGAAATTAAATAGGCTGGCCTGTAAACACCTTTCTTCCAATTTTGTTTTCCCAGAGGTCAGCTGGAATGGGAAATCCAGGCTGCTGGTCTAATGAAAGAAAAGACACTTCCATGTTTAATGTTTAATTGAGAAAATGGGAGACAATTAATAGGCATTCAAGTATTTTGAGGAGATGCAATAACTTAGATATAAGGCTTCATTTTGGAGATTGTAATTTCAGAACCAAAACTTTTGGAATCGTCTCAACTATAGACAAACCTGTGCTGTCAGATCAAATCACACAGCACCAAAAGGAGAGAACAAAAACTGAATTGCAGATGGTGCAGACCTATGTTTAAATGCCTCATTTCTCCTGGTGTTAGGGTTGGGGGGGGCTGCAATTACTACAAAGTGTGATTGTCAAAGCATTTTCTGTGATACTGTGCCTCATTATCCCTCTTTCATTGCATTTAAATTTCTCAAGTCACCTGATTTCATGCAACCCTAATTAGTAAATTCTCCATCCGTAACAGTTAATTATGATCTTCAAATGTGTGTGGTTTCTCTCATGTTCATTCTGCTGCAGCCTTTTAGTCAAGATCTGCACAGAGGTTTCTCTTGTCATCTTCCTTGTCAGTCAGTCCCTCCAAACCTGCTGTGGTTCCTTTCCTCTGAACTCTCCCCAGTTTGTCAGTCCCAGGGGCTGCCACCGAATGTGATGCACAGAGCCCTGCAGGTCCATGTCAGTGCAACAGTTGCCAAAAGCTATGATATCATTTTCTTGAAGTTCCATAATGTTCAAATTTATAGCTTGGATGTGATATATCCCTAGGATTTTATAAATACTCCATAGCATCCAGATAGCTTTTTACATCAAAATTCACATTTCTTGAAGAATTAACCTAATTTTTTCTCGGTGTTTCAATAGACACTGAGATACAAATGCAGGGATTGCACAGTTCTAGATGGCACAGCAGCAGCCACGAAACATTAACTTTATTTAAGCTCTTCATATTGCTTAATTTGAAGCACCTAAACTCAGAAATCTGAGTCAGTGACTTAGAGAAGCCTAGTTTATATGCTTTGAATCATCCTGTGGAGCTGTTGGATAAGTAGATAAGCCAACAGACATCCCAAATGAGAAAACCTGATTACTTTTTCAATAGAAAGTTCCTCTATGATGCTTCCAGGCCCTGTGGTTTTCAAGTAGTTCTTATGAGGATCAATCTCCTCTTCCTCTGTAGGTCCACTGATATCTGTGATACAATAAATTCAGGCTGCCCTTCACTGGAACTTTTGTCTGCTTAATGTGAGGTTTTAGGACTTTTAAAGATTCTTACATCAGCACTAACTCTGTTTTTACCTTCTTTCCACATCACCTGGAGGACTAACCCAAAGAACTCATCACTGTTGCATGAAACCCAAACTGCCAACAGCTGAAAAGCTGAAAGTGGCTTAAGCTGCTTTGAAAGAGAATGAAAATATTTCAGTCAATTGAAGTATTGCAACTCTGTGTTGTAATTTTCTCTATGACAGCAATGGAGAGGTGCCTTCCTACAGGCTTCTGGACATTTAGTGTACTTATGTTTCCTTAGAGAAGTGGGGTAGCAAAGGCAAAGGCTGTTTGAACCTGTTCAAACTCTGTTTGAACCTCCTTCAGAGGCTCTGCTCAGCTGGACTTTGGGAAGGGAGGAGAGACTGAACCTCCCCTGGATGCTCCCCGTGGCTGGGACAGTGACTGGGGCAGGCCAGGGATGCAGAGACCAACAGAGGTTTCTGGAAGACAGCAGAGAAGGGCAGGGAATAGGCCTGAAAACAGGAATTAACCTACTGTCAGATCTCGAAAAGAAATTTTATTTCTCTGTAGACCCTGAAAACATCATATGGAGCTCATTCAGCCCAGGGTGAACCTGAAAGTCTGTAAAGAACAAAGCAGGATGAGAGGAAAATACCATCCTGCCAAGGGCACAGTAAGCAAAAAGATTTCTTGCCAATATTTTAAATTAAAGTCTTGTTCAGCAGCACTGAGTTTTCACTTGTTAAAGAGCCTTTTCATTCTGCTTTATTATCTTTGTTTTCTAACGAAGTATGTTATGCATAACAAAGCATAACAAGACTGGGAGCCTGCTGGAGGCTTTAGTGTGTTCATTTCATACACCAGAAAAACCTAAAGCCTATGTCCCACTTGAAATCTCACCACGTTTCCTCAGGCAAAATTGCCATCAATTTTCTTGGGCACAGATACAGAAATATCAAGGCTCCTACACCCCAGTGGTGCCTCCTCTGAACAGTGCAGGAATCTCATCAGCTGGAGGCTGAAGGACTCCTCAGTAGGTTTCAGCCACAAAGGTGTATACCCCTTGCCTGATGTCAGACCTGACTGTGCTGTTCTCCATGAAGGGCTGTCACTGTCACTGGGCATCCTCTGCTCTCTCAGCCCTTTAAGTTTTGTGTGTACTTCAGGTACTATGGAAATTTTGCACCTACTTTAGCTCTGGATGCACGAATTAACAGCGGGTTTTAGTGAAGGCCTTCTGTTTGTGCAAGCTGAGGGCATTCTTCAAACTCCCAATGAGCTGAGAAAGTGTCTTTAACCAAGAGTGCATCAAGGGAGTTATGTCCCCATGACACTGCTTGAAACCAGTGCTTCCAAAATTGGGAAGGAATTAAAACTTGAATTCAACCTACGAGGAGGGTGCTGATTGTTTGGTGAAGAAATATGGGACATACTGGGCTGACTAAATGCAAGAGAAAAATGTCACCACTCAGCTGGTCCAGGCAGCAGCTCCTGGAAGTCAAAGAGCAGCGAGGTGGGAGGTGTTGTGAAGTGTGTGTATTGCTGCAGTGAGGATCCTTGCTCTCTGAGGAGGAAAATCCATAAATCCATTGCTAATGCTACCACTGGTTTATGTATTGCTTTATCAGAGCTTTCTCCAAGGTCTCTTTCCTGCCAAGGCATTTAAAGCTGCTTCAGTGCTTTAGCAACGGCAGCAGGAGTTAATGACTGAACAGTCAAATAAATAAAACAGGCAAATAAATGAAAACTGTGGGTTTGGCTCAGACCTGCAGAATCGTGGCCTCATGGCACTAAGATCCATCCCACTATCTGGATTTTAAAAATCCCTTTAAAACCTGGAGCAAAGCAGGTTTCTGCCTTGTGACCTCATGAGCTATGTGGTCATGTAAGGATATGATCACCAAAAAATCTGATATAGACTGTGGGTTCTAGAAACTGATGCTAGTGGTTAATGCTTGCTAAGGACATTGAGTGACCTTGGAGTTACCTCTTAGTTCCTGCTGGTGCCAGGAAGAATCATAACAATAGCATTTTGTTCAAGGCAGTATTAAAAACAAAATAGATTTTCTTAAATACAATAGTCTATAATTTACAAAATGAACCCAGTGAAGTCTAAGCAAATGTGTTCTCAACATGCTTTTTACTCCTATTTTATTTTATTTCTTCAAAGGTGAGTTAAAAGAAATCCCAAGCCTTGTAAATGGACACATAGTACATTTATAGAGTTCTGGCACTTCCTTAAAGTTCTCATAAACTTGAATTGATTACAGAAGTTGAACATAGGCTTCTTTTATCATCAAGAGAATAACTTCCCTGTTACAATACCATAGGCAGTTTTAGCACGTAAAAGATAGGAGCTGTTACTAACATTAAGGAATTTGGAATGCCAAAACCATGGAAGTGTTTGTACTTTATTAGACTTTAGAAAAATGTCACTCCCATTATCTTTAAAAGGCACTATTGCTGGCTCAACATAGTGTCCGAATCATAGAACGTTAAGGGTTGGGAGGGCTCATCTGGCCCCAAGCCCCTTGCCATGGACATCCTTCCTGCTGCTGGGCTGATATCCAGGTCACAACACAACCTTCCCAGCTCCTGCAGGGCCACTGTGGCACAAGCCAGAGATGAGTCAGCACTGAGGAACCTCCTCATGCTCCAACAGCACCTCCAGCCCAGGAGCACCAGCAGCCAGGTTGTGCTCTGACCTGTGGGCAGCTTTCAGATTCAGCTCCTGGATGGTCTCATGCCTCCCTCGAGTCCTCACTCTGCTCCTTTGGTGTCAGTTTTGTAAAGCTGTGGCAGCAGCTCCTGACTGCGAGGTCCTGGCCAGACAGTGGTCTTTGAAAACATTCTGTGAGGTTTTTTACATATAAAAGCTGGTATAACCTTTGATAGCATAAACTGTGTGAGACTTCTACTTGCAAAAATAGACTGTAAAGGGTAAGAACCTGTGTGATTCACCCTGCTGTCTGTGTAGAACTGAGATCTCAGAATATCAGCATTTTTTATACAGTAGGTGATGCTTGAAGGAGACCATTTTCAAATGTAACATTTTAGCAAATTTATTCACAATAAAATACAAACATTGGGGTTTGTCTATTGATGACACTAATATATTTTTCTAGGTGTGGCAATTTAGGGGGTGAGAGGGAGGAAAAACAAGCTTTGAGCTGCAAAGGATCCCGAGATGCAGCTTGCAGTAAACCAAAGGAATAAGACTCATTCAACTCTACTTGGCTGATAAAATGCTTTTAGGATAAAGATTTTGAAGCTCTTTCTCTAAGACAATCTAGGACACATAGACATATTGTGAAATGCATGTGAAAAATTACTTGTATTTAATTTCCCCTGGGGAGCAGAATAATAATTTTTATTTGCTCACATTCACCATCCATTTTGACCCAATTTTTGTTTGAGATTTATCTTTATTGAACCCAAGAACAAGAAATCAAATTGTTGACACAAAGTCAATAATTTATTCAAGTTTCCCCATGATCTCAAATGGTAGCAGGGGGGTTTTATGATCCTTTTTCCCAGAAATGACTTCATAAAGTCTATTTAGTTCAGGTCTTGTGGTCAGATTTGATGGGTCCATAACAGTTCTGGCAGCCTTCCCTTTGGCTGTTCAAGGCAGCCCCTCTTTTCATGGGCACTGTCCTCTGACAGGCTCTGTCCTGCTCCCCATCGTGCCAGGACAGCAGGGGACACTCGGGGTGGGCTGTGGAGAAAGTGCCTGGTAAAGGAGAGGAGGTACTGAGGAACTTTTACCTTACCTCGTGTCTTTGATGTGCCACAGCCCTGATGCCACATGCTACAAGAATTAAATTTCCAGATTCCCACCTATTGAAAATCATCACATCTTGTTTCTTCTATTGGTTAAATACATTTGCCCTTTTTATATGTTTCTCGTCAGACATCTTGGATTTATGAAGCTCCTCTGTTTGTTCAGAGCTTGTGCTGTGAACTTTAATCACTGAGCAGAAAATGGGCAGCGTTCCCAGTTACAGGAATTGCTGGAAGGAAACTGCTTCAGCTGAAAAACCTTGTCAGGCAACTGGGCCAGTGCTGCCATGGGGGGCAGCAGTTTCATCAGGAACTATTTTTCTGCCTTTCATCCACTGGTAATTCTCTACAAAGTTGTAGAAAACCTTTGTACTGCAGGAAATTGTTAATCTTCCAGCTCCAACTGAAGAGTTCTGTCAGGAGCAGAAAATGTGTTTCTCTACCAAGCTGAATGTTCTTTGGGAGAGAGGGACAGTGAGTTCACCTGAGAGCAGGTTTGGCATTCTGGCAGCTCCTGAGCTCAGTCCCTGTGCTGAGTACTCCTTTTCTTCTGATCTGAAAGGGGTCATTTGGCTTTTCTGACTCACCATCTCCTCTGTAATTAGTGAATGGGCAGAACCCTGAGGCTTTGTGTGTAATGTGTGTTTCATAGGGAATTATTGAAAAGATATTCCAAATCTGTGATTTCTGTGCATGGTTTCAGCTAAAATGGTTTCTTTGAGCTGCTGTGGAACACAGCCAGCTGGGCAAGGCCCTTCTGGAGCGTTTTGTGAGCAGAGAAAATCACAAGTGTGTTCTGGAAAGCTCAGAACTGCGCAAGAGGTGACGTGCAGGGAGGGGGATTGCCCTGCAGAAGCCACAGCAAACATTATGTGCAAACTGCACACGGCTTCCAAATGTCAAGGATGGCAAAACAAGGCACTCACTATCTCTGAACTGGTTTTATACTCTCTCTTTTATGTTTTAAACAAACAAGTTAAGAAGTCCTACACAGAAGGGTCTGACATGGGAAGGATCCATAATTATTTAGTTGATTTGCTATATTAACTTAGTATCTACTTTGTAGAGCATTAAATACACAACATACACCTGCATAAATACTTTTTAAATAGAAATCGAGCTAGATTTTCTTAAATGTGTAGCAACATCAAATTAACTTATGACAAACCTATGTTCTTCAATGTAGTCTTTTCTGTCTGTTGTTGAGTAAAAGAAAAAGGACATGCAGGTAAGTAGAGCCAGACAAAATAAGAAAGAAGAATGAAAAAGTCAGGAAAGAAGAATTCATGTAAGAAGGAAAAAATAATGCTACAACACCATCATGTAGTAAACACCTCCCAGCATTAAAGGGATTTAAATAGTTAGGTTGAAGTATTCTTTTTTTGAATAAAAAATGGATACCACTGGGAAATAGAGAGGATTGAATTGCTTGCACAAGCTTTGCAGGTAGCTGTGTTTGATGTGGTTTAAAGGACAGCAGCCAAGGGTGAGGGTTTGCCTGGCAGCACCAGGGCTGGCTCTGCTTTGCAGAAGGCCAGGAAAGTAGGTTAGCAGGAAGCAGCCCTTGGCCTGGCTCTGAAGCTGTGCTTGGATGTGTACTTTGAACTGGAGCAAAACACTTTATCTCCTCTAGCACTGCTCCACTTCCCTTGGTACAAACACTTAAATGAACGACAGTATTCTTCAGGCAATAGATGGGGATGATTAAAAACTTCAAAAATAAGACTCTCATTTCAAAAGGCCTTTTACTGTCTGTCTGGTAAAGTGTCATGAGCATTTTCCCTCTTACAGAGGAAGGCATAAGATGATTCAATTATTCATATTGAAAAAACAATTTCCTCTCAAAGAGTCAGAGGAACCAAGCCATTGTTGCCAGAGCATTTTCCCATTAACTAATTTTAAAACTTATTGTGCAGTTTTCGGTTGGCTTAGATGGTTAAGAGCAGTTGAAGGATTAATTATTGAAAATGTAATGTCAAAAAAAGTCTGCTATTTGTGAACCTCTGAGCACTGTTCTGTTGATGAAATAGTAATCTCTTTTTCTTGAACCCCATAGGCTTTTTTTTTTTTTTTTTTTTACCATTTAGAAGCTCTTTGTTTCTTACTTTAACTTTTCCATTAAACTTGGGCTCTGGTTGCACTTTTTTTGGCTGAGTACTGAGGGGTCATTTGTCAGCTCTTCTGCCTTTTGACGCTGTTTCTGTGCTCTAAGCTCAAGCTTTGTAACTCCCTCTTGAGAGTAACAAACTGTAAAGACCTGAAACAAGTGTAGCTGAGGTATCACTTTGCTGCTTTCAGGATCTATATGCTGATGGTGGAAAGTACCTGAGGCACAGTCATACAGTCAAAAAAATTAATAGGTTTTGGTGAAGTGTCTAAATTTCTACAATAAGATACTTCAAAATGCTTTCATTAGTCTGAACTACATTCTGCCTTTTGCTGTGGAGATTATAGGGCTAATGCTAGAATGAAAGAGAGCTTCAGTTGTAGTTGGGGTTTTTTTAATTCCATTATTTAATTCCAAGATTTGGGTTGAATGTGACATATGGTGAAGTGATACTATGGAAGTGTCTAAATCATTAATTTCTAGCTGTTGTGCTGTGTCCTTTAAAAAAAAGGTCAATGTGCCACCCACCTCTACTTTCTCTTTCTGAAGCCCCCACCCCTCGAGTCCTGCCCCCCCCGTGCCCCTTCCCCCATGACGTGTTTCTGATGCTCCAGGGAAGAACGTGCTTATGTTGAGAGGTGCTGGAAGGACGTGAGAGTGGGGGATTTCGTGCAGCTGCAGTGCAACGAGACCATCCCAGCAGACATCCTGCTGCTCTACTCCTCCGACCAGAACGGGATCTGCCACCTGGAAACCGCCAACCTGGACGGGGAGACCAACCTGAAGCAGCGGCGGGCGGTGATGGGCTTCCCCAGCCAGGTGAGTGTGGGCTGGGGACACCAGCTCCTGCTCTGCCCCTCCCACAGCCAAGCCACTGCTCCTGGGGGAATTATTGCTGCCTGGGAGCTGCAGGAGGGCTCATGGGCCCTCTGCCCACCTTCTGTGGGCTTCCCTGCGGATTCTGCTCCTCCCTTGGGGCTGATGCACCACGCTCGCTTTCTAAGCAGGTGGGTGTGTGGCAGCTCAGCTGGGAGCTGCTCTAAGGCACACAGGGTTGAAAAAAATTAAAGAATGGAATGTTTTACGGGATAAATAAGCATTTTAATAGGAACTGAAGGTAAGGTAAATTAAAATTTCAAAAAATTATATGTTTGACATCACTTTGAGATTAAGTTTGAGTGCTTAAAACCACCATTTTTTCATAGACCATATAATTTCTTTTTTACAAACACTGCTACATTCTCTTGACTCATGTTGAATAAACCTGAAGTAAACATGAAAATATGATTTAAGGAGAGTTGTTCTTGTTACATTTTTAAGTATCTTTTCAAGCACAGCAGGGCAGTTTTTCAAATAACACAGTACAAGTTTAAGGAGTTGTAGCACGTGAAGAGGAAGATTTTTTTCCATTGGAATCACTCCAGGAGACAGGAAATCAACAAACCTCACAGATAATTCTAGGAATTACATCCATATATTTACAATTAATAGCAGTGCCATTAGGAAGATCTTTTGAGGTTACTGGGGGGTGAGACACAGCCGCCAGGGAGCAACCAGACTTACTAACAAAAAGCACAGTATTGCCATGGCCAGTGGGGATCAGGTGCTGCTCTTCAGCCAGTGTTATTTACTTCTTCAAATGGAAATTACTCTGCAAGAACCATTAAGGGCTTTCTCAGGGTTTGGCAGCCATAGCACAAAGTATCCTTTTCCCAGTGCCTTCCAGTGAGGATTAGGGTTAGGGAGAGGTTTTGTTACTGAGAAACACTGGAAATTTTTAATATAGAGAGATTTAGTAGAAAAACAGGACACTGCCTACTTTAAAAACATTTTTTAAAATGCTGTATTTGTGTCATGCAAGCCCAGTTTACACATTAGGGCTTGTGGGTTTGCTTGTAGAGGAGAACAGAGGGCTCTACTGTCACAACAAATGCAAATTTTTGTCTCAGTCTTTCAGAATAGGAGGAAGTCTTTCTTTCCATCAGAAAATGCTTCCCAGCTAGACTGTGCTCCAGACTCTTCATGGTCATCTTCTGTAGACTTTGAGTTGTTATGTAGATAAACTGTGTGCCTGGGAGTGTCTGTGCAGGGGAACTCCTGTTCCACTGGCAGGGTGGGAAGCAGTTCTGGGGATGCCAGTTCAGGAAGGTCAGGGCTGGAACAGTCACCTGTGTTATCCTGTTATTGTGTGGTTGAGTTAAACACTGTGTTGGTTAAAAACCCCCGTGCACAACGTACCCCATGTGCAGGTTTTAGTGTTCCAACTGCCTCCCTGCTCTCTGAGCTTTGTTTAGTCCTGTGCTTTCTGTGCTGCATAAAACTCCCTCAGAAGTAACTGGGTCTGTAAAGTGAGACCCTTTAAAGATGCAGGAAATACCTGTGAACTGGGGTTAGTTCTTTAGTTCAGGACACAAAGACAATGGAGACACTACTCACAGGAGCATGGAGAGGGAGGACAAGGGGGAAAGGCTTCAAACTGACAGAGGCAGGGTTACATTGGATATTAGGAATTCTTTTCTGTGAGGGTGGGGAGGCCCTGGCACAGGTTGCCCAGAGAAGCTGTGGCTGCCCCATCCCTGGAAGTGTCCAAGGCCAGACTGGACAGGGCTTGGAGCAACCTGGGCTAGTGGAAGGTGTCCCTGCCCATGGCAGGGGTGGCCCTGGATGTGCTTTAAGGTCCATTCCAACCCAAACCATTCTGTGGTTCTGTGATATGTTTAGGAATATTGAATTAAACTACCTGTAAAAGACTATAAGAGAGGATTATTACTTTTCCCTTTTATAATATTTTTTAACTTGAAATTTCAAATGCAGAATTCGTGTTGTCAAAAGAGAAAAAGTATTTGAGAGAATCATTCTTCTGTTCCCCTTTCTAGCTAGAAGCCTATTAGTTTTGTTTGTTAGTAATGAGCATTCCAGGTGACCTTTGTGTTTTTCTTTTCTGTTCTGTTGTAAAAATATTTCTAGCAAAACCAAATATATACTGATTTTCCTGTTGAGTTCACTGAGTTGAACAAGAGGCAGCAGAAATGAACAATCTTTCTTAAAAGAGATTCTAAAATTATTCATCCACATGGATCAAAAGGTATACAAATTGCCCTTGTATTCCTCAAGCTTTTATATCTCCTCCAACTATTTTTTTAGATCATATTCTCTTTTTTGCACTTGTATAAATATATTAAACAAAATGAATAAAAGAACATGTGTATTGCTTATAAAAAAAAGAACAGCAGAGAGAAAATATTGTAAATCTGAAAACACTGTGTTTGCTGTAGAAAAAGGTAGGGAGGCCCAGCAGCAGACTTGATTTCCAGCTTTCCTGACAGAGGAGTTTGGATTAAAGTGAGTTTCAGTTCCTTTAAACATTCTATGGCACAGCAATAATTATTTTCTTTCACATTTCTCATATCCTGTTTCTATTGCATTTTCTTAATCAAAAATCAAAGTTCTGTGTATTATTCAGTTAAGAATAAAATCCCACTCATGGCAGTCAAGTGCCTCTCCTGCTGCCTGCTCTCTGGAGCTTCCTGCAGTGCAGCCCCAGCCTGTTCCCCTGAACACTGGGGAAATCAAGCAAAATGTGTGTCCCTGTTCAGCTCCAGCTCTGTTTGAAAGAGCCCTGAGCCTGAAAAGCTTTGTCTCATTTTGTGTCTCCTAACACTTCAGGCTTATGCTACTGCTTTCCCTCCTCTGGATTTTTTGGGTTGTTCATTTTGGGGTTGGATGGTGAGGTTTTTTTGCTGTTAGTGTTGATTTTAGTTTTATTTGAATATGGTACATTTATTCAAAGTGTGGGCAATTATTTTATGATGATACCATCCTGGTCATAACATATTCAAAAAATTAATTTAGCTTACTCTTACACAAAGAATCTGAACTGTTTCACAGAATCTTAGAATCACAGAATGGTTTGGGTGGGAAGAGACCATAAGGATCATCCAGTGCCACCCCTGCCATGGGCAGGGACACCTTCCACTGGCCCAGGTTGCTCCAAGCCCCGTCCAACCTGGCCTGGGACACTTCCAGGGATCCAGGGGCAGCCACAGCTTCTCTGGGCAACCTGGGCCAGGGCCTCCCCACCCTCCCAGGGAACAATTTCTTCATATGTAATCTAAATCTACTGTCTGTGTTATATTCAGTTTAAATGAAGACAGATGTTTTCATTGGCATTTTCTTCATTTGGTTTAACCAGTTGTTAGTTCAAGAGAAGAAAATCGTGGGTTTTTACTCAGCCCCTCTGAAGTTTTGCTTCAGGCTGAATGAGCTAAACTGACTGTCTCTCCCAGGGCAAGTGCTGCAGCCTTGGTGGTCTAAATGAAGCTTCTCTTGGTGTTTGGCTTTTCAAGCACTCACTGTATTTGACACTAATTCTCAGTGCATCTTCTCTTGCAGAATACTTTGTTTGAACCCGAATTTTTCCAGAGCACCATTATCTGTGAAATGCCAAACAATGATCTCAATAAGTTCGAAGGTTACATGTAAGTTCCTGTCATCAGTACTTGTTGTGCATTTTGTATCTGAACTTCAATATTTCTCTTGGAGGAACTGGGTGGATGGAAGTATTTTGGGGATATTGATGGTTGTCACTCTTACCTGCAGTTTGCAGTTGTTCCATACAAGCTGTTCTCACAAGCTGTTCTTCAACTCTCTTCAAAATTTAGACATAAGCTCATTTAAATTGGACCCAGTGGTTAGACTAGGCTAGATTTTAGGTATAAATCCTTCTTAATGTTTAAAGGTACCCAGCTTCATGGCTCTAGTTTCTTCATCTTTACCACCCCAGGGAAAAGGTGTCCAAGATCTAACAAGCAATCCAGATTTTCTTCTTATTAGAAAGTTAGAAAAAGCAAACAAGCAAATTCCTATTGGACCAATGTATTAGATTGGTGTAAAAAAGTGCATTTTTAGTATTTCTTCAGTGAATAATTCTAGCAGAGGCATAACAAGGAAATCTATACCAGCAAATTCAGCAGACTTGAGCCCTTTCATGGACTATGAGGATATGTCCTAAAACTCTCTTACCCTCCAACACAGGGCAGCTGTTTCCTAAGGTGCTCTTCAGAGCAGTAGGTCTCAGTCTGTGCTGATTCCACACCACACCAATGTCCTACTGTCCCAGACTAAATCCATGCCCCATGTTATGCCAACAATTTGCCTGCCTGCCTGTGCCACCTCCCATCTCGTGCCGGGTTTGTTAAGTGTTCCTGCAGCTGACCAGGAGTTAATGTGTCTGCAAGGAAGCAGTGGGAGTGTTGCACCTGGAGCAGCTGCAAATGGCCAGATCCAGATCCAGACAGAGCAACCAGAGGCTTCTCTCCCATCAGCACTGACCGTGTTTGAGCTGGGTTGGAGTTCCTGCCCTGTAAGCACGGTGCCTCTAACAGCAGTGCCATTTCTCCTCTCTTGCAATATCTTAAAAGGCAAAGAGAGGTCAGGTTTCTATTGATTGCTGGCTGTGGTTGCTGGCTCTGGACTGCTGGGTATAATCTAAATTGAAGCAATCCTTCCAATTAGCCTGAGTAATACAGCACAGGAGCACTGAGATTATAGAAATGTGGTGGATATGTCACAAGAAAACACACACAAATACACACCCTTAGGACCCAGGACTGGCTTCTAAATCTTCAACTCTACTGAAAGCCTGTAACAGAAATCTCTTTGGTAAATGCCTATTATCTCACCTGCTTGCTGGAATGTGGAATTAGCTGCCTTTCTCTCCCTGCTTCAGGGGTAGATGAAAGAATTTACCAGGGAAAATTACTTGCTAACAGTTAGTGGTGTTTCCGTCTTTGGTCTGCTGAGATTTGAGCTATTTTGTAAACACAAATTACTTGGAACATGTTACCTTTTTCTCCAAGAACCCTTAATAAATTATTGAGGCTCTAGTGCCTTGCTGTAAAATAGTAGCAGTACTGCCTCTACTAAAATGATAAGAAAGAACTTGGTGACATCCATCTGACACAGCCGACTACAGCAAGTTCTGTTCAGGGGATGCAAGAAGGCTTCTGTTAAATGAGTTCACCAAGGCTGAATGTAGATTCCAAGAAAGACAGATTTCTGGCATGATTTTTTACAATGTTACAGGGTGTAGGCAGTTGGCACCTCCACCTTTTCCCTTTTCTGGTGTAAGTAATGTAATCCTGTGCAGCTACACTTGGACATGGGGCTGTACTTAGCTCCGAGGTAGCACCCAACCTTGCCCCTATCTGAATGACACTGCTGTTTACTGGTAAAGCAATGCCAGACATCAAACACAAAGTAGCAAAAGATGCATATTCTTGGGAAAAAATGATCTTTTCTGACCCTGCTATTTACATAACAAAACAAAGTGGAGTGTGTGAAGCAAAAAATCTCAGCTTTGGTAAAAAACTCAGGAAGGACCTACCAGAGTGCACAATAAAAGTGGACAAAGGTAGGTGTGTGCATTCCTTTTCAGAGGCACATAAATTGCCTGCCTGGTGGAGCACTGACCTTGTGGTTTTCATCAGTTGGTTCTGTGAGCAGAAGGATCTGGTGTGAGAAGGAACATCTTTAGCCAGATGAAAAGTCTTGCATCCAGGGTGAGACTGAGGGAGAGATCTCAGCCTGGAGACTGCTCAAGTGACCCGAGGTTCACAGAGATGAGAAGCCCTTTGGTGGCTGACAGAGAGACAGAGGTTCTTGCAAGGTGGAGATGTATTTGCCTGAACCACGACCTGCAGGCAAACCCTGCTCAGCTTTCTAAAAAACTGTGTCTGTAGGAAGTCACATAATGAATCTTGGCTTCATTCATGAGATACTGAATCTGCCAGATGAGGCACCGAGGGAAGGCCAAACTTGCTCTGTGTTGACCTCATCATACACACACTGAGCAGGGGTCTTTAAAGACAGGTCTGTTCTTCCCTTAACTTCTTGCTGGAGTCTTCACTGAAGCTGAGTGAAATAAAAGCAAAATGGGGCCTTCAAATTTACTTGATTTCAACTTAAAACAGACAAGCACACAAAAATTTTGTTTTAACACTTTATTAGAAGAGAAAAAGGAATTGCTTCATTTGATATTCTTTCTTCTAGGGAGCAGCCAAATCATGAACGGGTTGGTTTTAACATTGAAAGCCTCTTGCTCCGTGGATGTACCATCAGAAATACTGAGGTTGCAGTAGGAATTGTTATATATGCAGGTAAGGTGTACTTCCTATTCAGGTAAACTGAGAATTTCACTGTAAATATCCCTAAAGAAATAAGTATAATCTAAAATTGCACCATAATTTAAAAAACTGGGAGTGCAGAAGAAAATTACATAACTTTTATTTTAGGGTATTACTCATCCATCTCCAAAGCCAGCAAGTCTTGCACTGGGTCTCTGGCAAGTGACAGTATCCTTGTGCATGTCAAATATCTTGCAAAAATATCCAGACAAGTAAAGAATTGCTGAGGTGAGTTTAACCCTCAGCTCTGCAGCTCTGGCTATAATGCTAATTCCATCTGTCATAAAACCAACACAGCTGCCCTAAGGGAGGTCTCACTGGCTCCTCAGGGTGGAAAGTGGTGCAGCTGAAGATCTACCCAGAAAAAAAACAAAAAAGGACTTTCATCTGTGAATGTCATCCATCCATTTAATCTGTGGCAGTGCCAGCACCCTGGGCCAGGGCCTCCCCACGCTGGAGCTGACAGAAAGGCAGCAGCACAGGTTTGTGCTGCCATGGACACAGTGTGTCCATGCAACCATGAATTCCTGCAGCACAGACAGGGACTCAGAGAGACAGTGTCAGTGCCCAGATCGAAGGCAGCAGTGCCAGTTCAGCAGTGGGTCAGTTCATCTGTTTCTCAGCATCTTTTACCTCTGGAGTGTTACCTCTGCTTTGACTCAGGAGCATGATTTATCATTGACTTTGCCAGCTGTGCCCTCTTCTACTCCAGACAGGGTGTATCAGCTGCCCTCTTCTTTGTAGATTACATGGAGGTCAATCTAAACACAACAATTAATCCCATTGGCTATTTATATCTTTCCAGTAGAGTTACATCACTTGTTTCACATCTAATCAGCAGCAAGGGTTTCAAGGCTGAGTCACCTAAGAGAAAATAGAAGTCATCGGGCTTGCAAGAGTCATTTAGGTTGGATTAATCTCCAATCCATGGAACAATTTGCCTGACAACTGGTTATTTCACTACTGCACAACTGGGGTCTAAATGTCTATAGTTCCCACATGTTTCCAAGGTAGCTGTGTCTTTGTGGGCCTCTCACTGTTCTCTCTGAGCACCACATGTGAGGGTGGTGCCCACCAGAACTACTATATAACAATCTCAGTAGGGATCATTTCCTATAGAATTGGAGTAACTTGCCATCCCTTCTCCTGTTGCAATTCCTATTTTGCTTCTGTTTAGTTAAGATTATGTTCCTTTGACCACTGGCACAGATCCTCATGTGGATCTCTGTTAATGCTGCTTAAGATGCTGGTAGCAAAGGTTGGAGTTCTAAAGGTGTTCCCACGGCATGATGGCTTTGATCTGAGTAAGTCTTCAATCCAATTTCCAACTGACATCTCCTTGGTAATGTCAGCATAAAAGTTTATTCTTTTTTTCCTAAAATTAGACTGGCTTGAGTCAGTACCAGCTTCATTTCCAGGGTTCTTTGACATTGATTATACTCTGGCTTTTAATCATGGTCTGTGACCTTTTCTGAACAGCCAAGATCAGCCACATTGTAAGAGGGCACATTTTCCATTTTTATAACTCTATTACTGCTCAAACTTTCTTTCTAATGGAAGCCTTTGTGAAGAGCACAACCATCACTTAGTGCAATTGCTTGGCCTGTGCACTTCTTGTCTGACCTGAGGATGGTTACCCTCTTCATGGCCACCCAAATGGTTCTCCACAAAGCAATAGCACTAAAGCACAAAAACCTCATTACAGAGTGACAGCAATGTAGTTTTCTCATTGTGACAGGGACAGCAGCAAGAATTAAATGCTTTTCACATGCTAAAGTACCAGAAAGAAGTTTTAGATGAGCCCATCAGCATCTAGAACTAAAGCGACAAGGTTTTAGTAGGGTGGTAGCCGAGGTGCTGTGTGGCACAGCAAAGGCAACTGAGAGGCTTAGAGGGGAACAGAGTAGTTTATTCCTCATATTTCTGACTGTTCCTTGCAAGGTGGTATCTGTATTACAGAAGTGTCCTTCTCCTGGTGGTTAGCTGAAGTGCAAGGGAATGGTAGCACTGATATTTGGAAAGTCTTTCACATTTTCTTCATGAAATAAATCCATCAACATTTCCTTGAGCATTTTCTGGGAGGGATTAGAGGGTTTTGGCCTGTTTTGTTTTCAGCACAAAACATGCCATGAGGCCTGACACAAGAGAAAAGTGAGGAACAAGGTTCACACAGCTGCTGGAGGAACAGAAGTGCAAGCAGCAGTGCCCTCCTCTGTGTAGCTCAGTGGTTGGACAGAATGTTCACAGAAGGGAGGATCTGGGTTTTGGTGTTGGTGTTGGTTCTGCCTGTGTGGGAGTGAACACACCCCTCCTGCTGCACAAGGAACACTGTGAACACCCCCCAGGGGTGTCCCCACGAGCTGCAAAGGAAGGAGCAGGGGCAGCAAGGGCTGGGTCCACCACCACAGCTCCAGGCTCTGTAAGAAATTACAGATTCATGGCAACAGCAAGGCAGCAGTCCCAGCTCCTGGGTGAATGGCCTGAACATAAGGCTGGAGACTCATTTTCTCTCTTGCTCTCTGCCTTAATTAATAACCACTGATGTAAACCTGGACTGAATCCAGCAGGTGTGATGGAACTGCACCTGACTCCCAGCTTTGGGTGTAAATCACTTCCCCAGAGAAAGCTGAAAGGCAGCTTGGAAAACAGTCCCTCTCACACACACCATGCACATACAAATGAAAACTAAATAGAGGTCTGAGGGATCTGTATTTTCAGGGAAAAAGACTGTAGAAATAAACATAAAAGATATCATTTAATGTAGCAACAGATGGTGTCCAGACATCCCAATTGTGGAGCCACAGTTTAGATAATATTAATAGAATTGAAAAAGCAATTTCTACTTCTTTACTTCTTTCAGCACTCCTCTTTTTCCATTAGAAATAAACCGGCTCAATTCTAATCCGCTAAGTTTAAAAGATGGTTTTTTTTTTTAATTTCTCATCCTACTGTTTTGTTAGCACTTTACAACCACATAGTGAAAATCTAAATAACATTAGTGTCTTTCGCTGCTTGTTGAATTTTATTTAATACATGAAATGTGTCTAGTGGCTTTTAAATAGCTGCTGAAAAATACTCAAATGTAGGTTTCAGGAATTTGTATACCACCTAAGCAATTTGTTTGTAAAATACAAAAAAAAAATATTATTGTTCCTTTTCCTTTTATTCTTATGGAAATTTGGCTTTTGAATTGTGATCCTACTAAACCTGCTCTTATTGGGACAGCAAAAATGTGTATGACAGCTGAAATCTGCAATGTAATGGAGGCCTTTTGTAAACATCTAGCTTTAGTCTCTGGTGTACTCAGACAAATGGGAAGATGGGCAATAAAAGTTCTGAGTGAAACTAGAGTCAGATTAACATTAGTCATCCTGCTCTCATTTTGTGAGAGAAATACTTTAAAAAGCAAACCAAACTAGAGAATATTACCTCAATGTGATGACAGTGATTTGTGTTTTGAAGGGCACGAAACCAAGGCCATGTTAAACAACAACGGCCCTCGTTACAAGCGCAGCCGGATCGAGCGGAGGATGAACAGGGATCTTTTCCTGTGCGTGGGACTCCTGTTCCTGATGTGCCTTGTTGGAGCTGTGGGTAGGAAGCACTGACACAAACCCTCTTCTCTTTCATTGCTTTTTTCTAAGGGGTGGTTAAAATGGATCTTACAGACATGAGTGAGGTCTAGAGCTGGATGCTCCTGGGGTTTTTAGGTGTCTTGGTCTTTCCAATAGATGAGTTAAAATGACAAATTTGAGAGGCTGGGAGATGGAATAATTATTTAGGTAGGAATAGCCTGTATTTGTCTGGGGTCCCTGCAGGTGAGCACATGTGAATACAGTAACCAGAGTTAGCTGACTAGAGTTTACTGGATTGCTAATCTCAAAAACATCATCCTCACCTGCTTCCTTCCAGCTCTGATTGCAACCTGTCTCAGGCAAGCCAGAATTTATAGGATCTCATCATTCTGAGGGAAGGACCAGATTTTAAATCCACTGTCCTTTGAATAGGTCACTGCTTTAAAGAGATAACAGGGGCTCCCATGAGCTCTTTCTCTTTTTAATGGATTTTGTCTCGGTGACAACTTGCTTAGTGCTGCTGCTCTGATTTAGTGACAAAGTCAAATCATGTGGTTCTGCCAAGTTTTCCTGCACCTGCCCTGGAGGTATGTGATGGGACACAGAGCCAGTGCTCAGTGTAATACCATTGAAAGTAGGAGCCATCCACAACAGATGAACAATTGAACTGACTTAATCACTTCTTTAATTTTACTGCTTCATGTTGCAGTGGGCTTTTTTGGCACCAAAATGGGATTTCAGTTTGACAACTGAGCTCTGTGTGAGAGGGAGAGAGAGACTTGATCTTCCTTGTTCCCTGGTTGATGTCATGTAGATTTAGAGACTTGTCTTTGTCTGTTGTATAGGGGCCCTTGAGTAATAAAGTCCTTCAATTTAAGGTTTAAAGTAGCCTCAGATGAAAAAATCAGTATTTGAAAAACAGTTTATCTGCTCAGGTTAAGAAAGAAAAAACAAAATGTTGTTAGTCTAAGTGAAACATGTGAAACAGTTACAAGCCCATTAGCTTTCATCCATCCAACACCTCCCGAGGCTCTGCCGTGAGTTCTTGCTGTGCAGCCTGGTCTGAAGGTGGAGTTCTGGGAGGAAATTTCACTGGTGGATCAGTTACCAGGATTTCCCACACTCCGTGATAAACTGGGGTAAGAAGTGACTTGTAGAGCAGAGTTGTCCTTGCTCAGATGTGACTCTGGCCTCTAGCAGCCAGAAAGCTCTGCTGCAATAATCTGAACATCTTTGGCAGCATTTTAATGGGCAGATGCTGCAAAGCAACTGCTTCCTTATGTGGTGCTAATGGGAGTTTGATCAGAGCTGGGGGTGTGAAGGGGACTAACAGAGGCTTTTGGCATCTGGAGCAATGATGCAAAGAGGGAAATCCAGTTGTTTGCCTTGGCTCTCTGGGAAGTTTCTGGTACTGTAAATTTAACATCCTCTTTGAGCAAAGTTTATTTCCATAAGGACAGGGTGAAAAGTGGTAAAGCAATCATGATGGGATGTTGTTAAGTCCTGAAACGGAGACTTTGTTGTAGCAGATGTCTTACCAGTATTTAAGGCACGGCAAGAGGCAGTTTGGGATATGATTTGACTGAAGGGAATGTAAAAATGAGACCCATTGCTGGGGAAAGGTTCTTGCTGTGTAGTTGCCAGGGCAGCTCATGCCTGCACATTTCAGAAGCTCTGTCCATCTCCTTAGGGCTCAGCCTATGTCAGTGCTGTCCCTCATTCCCACAGGACATGGCATTTGGACTGGAAGCTTCTCGGAGCACCCGCCTTACGATGTCCCAGATGAAAATGGCAATTTTCTGTCTCCAGTTCTTGCTGGGTTCTACATGTTCTTGACAATGATAATCCTGCTGCAGGTAAAAGACAAAAACCCCTCTGTTACCTCCAAGAAGCTTTTCAAAATTAAGTATATTCACTAATTACAATTAATTATTACAATTACACTAATAACAATATCTACTAATAGCTGTAGTACCTTCTTAATTCTATTTGAAAAAATTGCTGCAAGTATTTCAAACCATCCAAGTGTGAAATAATGTATCTTCTTTTTCTTTATTTTTTCTTTCTAACTGCAGATTTTTCTTTCTTGCTGTTGAAACCCCACAAGGATGTAGATAGGAAAGACATGTATTTTATCTTTCACTCCAGAATCTCTAGCAGATGCAATAAAGAGGATGTTTACATCCAAATGTTAGCCCTTTTTTCATTATTTTTCCCTATATGCAGAATTCAAAAATAATAATTCCACTTAACATCTCAGGAAAACAGTGAAACAAAAATTGTCATTTTTGCCAATGGGGAATAATAACTAGTTATGGTTCAGCTGGTCTAGGAAGGAAGCTAAATTAGAAGTAGGATACTTGTATATCTGAGTCTGATTAAGCCTAATTGGGGGAGAACATTTTATTGGGTGAGGGAAAAAAATCACATTTACTTTTCAGATTTCTTGATGTCACTGCTGAGATTTAAACAGACTGAATTTCTTTAATATGAGTGAAATGTGAAAATAACTTTCAGAGCTGCTCAGAGATTCCTTGGGGGATTATTCTTCGTTACTGAAACAGAATATCTGTGCATCTTAAGAATTCATTATTATTTCAGGGCAAGGAAGCTCGTGGGTGGGAAGTGTGTGCCAAGTAATTGCTTGTGAAACTTTTCTGCCCTCGGTCTGTGCTGGTGCATCCCTTCCAAGTTTCAGAAGGGTAAGAGCAAGCACAGTCCTATGTCCAGAAAATGTGCTTTGTAAGGGCATCCTCTGAAAGACATTATTATATTACAGACATTTTGTCTTAAATTTGCCACTTACTATCTCTGTTTATCCATTGCCATTGTGTGCAGGGTTTTTCCCCCCTGAACTGTTATTCATCTGTGCTACAATATGTCTCTAGGAAGAACTGTTTCTTTGAAAATCATTAGTGTGCCTGTGCCAGGACATTGCTGACAGAAAGCAGTAAGACTTGTCTCACCCCTTACTGAGAATTTCGACTCTCTTTCAGACTTTAATCCCCATTTCTCTCTATGTGTCAATTGAGTTGGTCAAATTGGGCCAAGTCTTCTTAATTCACAACGACATTGACCTGTATGATGAAGCAGCAGATTTGCCCATCCAGTGCCGTGCCCTAAATATTACTGAGGATCTTGGGCAAATCCAGTATATCTTCTCAGACAAAACTGGGACACTAACAGAAAACAAAATGGTATTTCGGCGCTGTACTGTTGATGGAATTGAGTTTTCCCATCAGGAAAATGGTGAGAGATGCTTTTTTATTCTTGGGTTTTTTCTCTGAGCAATTACATGCTATTAATTTAAATATTAATACTTAAACCTACTGAGCCTTCTGATTGAGCATAGAGCTCTGTGCATTTGTCTCCATTTTGTGAGAGACTCCTCTTACAGAGATTCACGAAAGTCAAGGTGTTTTAAATGATTCAGAAGTCAGATGGGAAAGGTTTTCCACCCAGGCTCTGCCCTGCATTCAATACCCACTGGAGCATGTAAAGAGAACATTTCCTCTTTCATTCCTAGATGAACACCAGTCAGCCTCTATAAGCTCCCAAAGTGAGAGTAATTAAGTCAGTGGGTCCCAGAGCAGGTGCCACACTTCTGTGAGGTGTGGAGGGCACAGCCCTGAGCGGGCCCTGCCCACAGTCCCAGGGCTCTTGGCACTCGGGGCCCGACTGACTCAGGCCCCTCCTTGGTCTCTACTTTCTCGCTCCACACAGTGGAAAGGGTTTTATTCAACTGGCAGGCAGCTGCCAAGAAGATCTTTGTGTTCTGTGACTGAAAACATTAGCAAATTCGTGAACTGCCATATTTCACTCTCCTGGTCCAGTCAACTGCAAAATGCAGCTGAAGAAACCAAGCATTAGCAGAAGTCCATAAAAGTGATGGATTGCTTTGAAAACAGGTTTTTGTTTTCTTGCAATAATAAACAGTGGGAGTTGCCAGAAACCACAGTGGACAGTGAGGCTTTTCTGTGCTGGCTTTTGAGAGGTTTTTGCTTTGGTTTAGTTTGTTCCAGTTTTTTTAACTGATCAAGGAATTCCACCCAAGCAATGCAAAAAAAGACCAAACCAAAACAAAACTGAAACAAGCAAACACCCAAAACCCAAACAAACCATAAAATAAAAACAAGCAAAACCAACCAGAAAGCAGAAGAAGAGGTAAGGTTTCATTTTGTCTTTTACAGCCAGGCGCCTGGAGACCCACAAAGAGCTGGATTTCGATGAGGAGGACTTTGCAAAACTTGAGCACTTCACTCTTCCCCCCATGAAGCTCAGGAGACCAGTGTCCTCTCCGCAGAGCAGCTCCCGGGCGCTGCGGCGCTGCCAGAGCGCGCGGGTGCAGGGGCCCTGCAGGAGCCGGGCTCTGGGGCGGAGGGACAGCAGCCAGGCACAGGTGGCCTTCAGCAGCACCATCGTGAGTACCCCGGCAGCACCAGCCACCCTTCCTGCACACGGGCAAGTCCAAATCCAGGAAAATCCAAACCCTGCTGCAGCTGCGAGAGGGAAGGAGGAGCCCAAGCGGCGGGGTCCTCCACTGGAGGGTGCAGGCTGCAGTCAGGGGGAGCAGACTCTGCTGGATTTTAGATCTGAAACCCCCCAAAATCTAGCACGACCTAATTAGAGTCAGACTGAATTATTCTTCTTAGAAGTTTTTTTAATAGGCATTTCAGACAAGGCTTTTGTGAACAGTAAGAGAAGGTCACACACTTTCAAAATTAGAGTTCCAGTTAAAATTAAAGGCCTGGTAAACTCTTCCAAATCTTGATTATAAAAAAAAAAAAAGTCTAAGAAATAGAGAATTCTCAGAGCTTCATTTTCTGCAGTTGTTGTTCATTATAAGATCCCACTTACCTTATTCAATTCCTTTGTCATATAGTAGATATCAGTCAGAACTCTTCCTGCTCTTGGAATATGGGAGTTTTGTCACTTGCTATCCCAGGATTTTCCAGCCCAGTCCTCATGACATGTTGAGAACATATCCATGGATTCTTGAGAACCCATGATTTGTGACTTTTGAGGACTTCTTATAGGTCATGACTTTTGAAGTGTGATAAAGAAATTTCTTGCTGGTATATTTCCCAATTAGATATTTTACTGGCAAACCTCTTCCCTTTCCTCTATAAATAAACTCTTTTTTTCCCACTGTAAAAGCAATAGCTGAGGAACTGGTATCAAATATCTCCTTTGCAGAGCAAGATTAAGTTGCTGCCATGGACTCATAGGTGTCACTCTGTCTGGATAAATCGTTTGACCCCTATGACAAATCTGAAGATGTAGTAAAAAAATGAGACAATTAGATACTGTCCAGAGGCTGTCCTGTGTGTTGCTGTCCTTTGAATGACACATAGGAATATCCTTCTTTACCTGCCATGCCAATTCCCTATTAATACAATGGGGATAATAAATTTTGCTGTGTCTCTATGGTTCCTGCCCTTTGGAACTTGTATCTCCTTGTCTGATGCATTTGTACTTTGCTCCAAATTTGGAGCATCCTAAGAACTCCAGGTATACAGGGAGGGTTTGTGGATGTGTGGATGTCAGCAGTCAGAGGTTCTGAAGAAAAATCCATCTTTGAACAATGGAACAAGACAGAGAATTACCATTTACTCTTTATTTTAAGGGGTTCTTATGAACTAAGATAGTGACAGCACATTTCCTTCTAGATTTAATAGTTCCAATAAGTAGTGCCTTGCTATTAGAAACATTTCATGAAGATTTCCATTGTCCTATTGTCATCAGGTTTTAATGCCACCAAGTAGAAGAAATGCTATCAAGTTAATGAGGAAATCTTAAAAACTGAATGGCACCAGCCATTTTATAGCATCAACATTTTCACTAACAAAATTGCTAACATAGAGAAGGTGGTAAATTTAATTGATCTTCATCATTAGTGCTGTCTTATTTTCCTTTTTTTTTGTTGTTTGCTTAGTTTTTTATATATTTTCAGGCTGGAAATTCAGGTCAGCCTTGTTTTCACTGAATGTGAAAAAGAGAAAAACTCTTTGGATAAATACTTACTTGTTAAAATTATTATTTTCAGTCTCTGATTCCTTTTAAGAGATCTGAGAAGACAATTAAAAAATCAGGCTTATCCTTAGCATGTATGGGTTTGCTAGAGAAAGGACTGCAAACATTTCCTTGTATGTGACACAAAAAAGCAGGGAAACCCTGAGCCAGAAGAACCAGAGCCTTCAGGGCAGGGAGAGTGCAAAGCCTTGTTCCAGGTTTGGATTTCAGCTGAGCTGCAAAATGAGCAGTGGATTCCCTTGCAATTATTAGGATTGTTTATGAACCACTTCTCACTGCAGCAAGCAGGAGTTACAGGGCAGCACTCTCAGCACAGCTCTGAAGAGGCTGCAGTTTTACAGAACTGGGGAAAACTCTGCCAGATTGAACGAGGAGAGGGTAACAGCTGAGGTGAACTAGAAAGCAGCTCAATATTTGGCAGTTCCTTAAAGAAGGCATCCAAAACTCTTGGCTCACAGGCAGTTGTCTTTTAAATTTGGAAGTCCTTGTTAAATATGGCCCTGAATTAAATCCAAAGCAGATTCTGCTAACATGAAATTTCCATTAAAAGTAATACTCCCGTAGCCCTACATCAAATTTAATTGTACATAAGTGACACTCTTAAGTAGTTTGGCTTGCAAAATTAGATTTGATTAGAAAGAGCGTGGTAGTAAAATTACAGAAACATTTCAGAAACAAGTATGTATTTATTTATTTATTGTAAGAATTGAGGAAGAACCGTTTGAGGCAGCTTCTTTCTGGGTGCAAAATGAAATTGCTCTAGAAACAAAAAGCGATGCTTCTGTAACTAAGCCATAAGCACAAAATATTCTCTGTTGAAATAATGATCAGCTTCCACATTGAAATGGAAGATCCCAAGTATACTTCCATCTGGAATGCCCTTTAATTCAGGAGTCAGCAAAGTTGGGGGATACAGTATAGATTATTCTTGATTTTTAGTAAATCTCAAAAGAAATAAAATTCTGAAATACTCTTCTATTTCAAGATGCATTTCCTTCTAATTTTCTAGTTATGCAGCTTTTAGAAATATATCTTTTTTTTTCCCTAGAAGTTAAGTACAAAAGGCATTTACCTTACATAATTCTAGGTGTAAATTCAGTAAGAGGCAAGAAGTCTATCAAGTTGCCAGTTGTTCCTTGAGGCCAAGGAGAAGTGGGAATAATCCTCACTAAGTAATTTCTCTTCCAGGAAAAGGATGTGACTCCTGACAGCAGGCTGCTGAGGAGAGTGAGAGAAGCTGCACTCCAGACTGAGAGTCTTTCTCCTTTTATTCATACAAGAACTTCCACATCCTTTATTGACTTTTTTCTTGCCCTTGCCATCTGCAATACAGTGCTGGTCTCCACAGCTACCGAGCCAAGACAAAGGGTAATCTAACTTCGAGTATATGAGGAAAATTGATTATGCTCCCATTTAACAACATAGAGCAGTGTTCAGTGAAACCTGAAATGGTGAAAAATGGTTTGTTTGGGAGCTCTCCCTTCATTCCTTTCATTTACTTTTTCGTTTTACTGTTTCCCTGCCTATGTGTTCCTCTCTAACAAGGCTTTTTAAGGTTGATGAATAGTTATGTCTACCACAGAATCTGCGCTTTTTCCTTTAGATTTTCTATTATCTGTGCTGTAAGAACTATCTGGAACATACTGGGTTTTCTCTGATCTGCCAGGCCACTGACAGAACTCCAAGGGGCTTGATTGTATCTCTGCTTCAGAGGCAGAGATACAAATCACCCTCAAATTTGGATGCCAACTCACCCATGACTCCTCTGTGAATTCTCCCACCACAGTTAAATAGGTGGCTGTGGAGAATGTTTCTTTTATAATTATTGTCATTTAGATACAGAAAAATATACTGAGATTTTGAGAAGTATCTTGTAGTTCACATTTATTTATTTTTAACCATAGGTGTTCTCATATTTCTAGGTCACAGTTCCACCGCCAATAAAACCTTCAGGAATCACCCTGGAGAAGATTCACCAGATATTTCAAAGGCTAAAGTTAGCGAGCCTCAGCCAGTCCCTCTCCTCGTCCCAGTGCAGCTCTGAGCTCGGGGCGAGGGGCACCGAGGAGCCCCTCACTGCCTCACACAGCGGTGCCAGCGGGGCAGCCCCCGAGCTGCAGCACAGGGGCAGCGCAGACGTGGGCACTGCTTCCCTGGAGGAGGTTTTCCAGTCTGTGAGCAGCAGTTCTTTGCCCCCAGCCTTTTGCTACGAGGCCGAGAGCCCCGACGAGGCGGCGCTGGTGCACGCGGCGCAGGCCTACAGCTTCAGCCTGGTGTCCCGCACCCCCGAGCAGGTGACTGTGCGCCTGCCCCAGGGCACCCTGCTCACCTTCGACATCCTCCACACGCTGGGCTTTGACTCCCTCAGGAAAAGGATGTCTGTAGTGGTGAGACACCCCCTCACCAAGGAGATCGTTGTCTACACGAAAGGCGCTGACTCTGTTATAATGGACCTGCTGGAAGACTCTGGCAGAGGTGAGCTGGGAGCTCTTTCTGTTGTGCCTCCTACAAAGAAGAATTCAGTGCTCCTTTCTGCATGAAATGTTATATTAAACCATTAGAAGTATAAAGGAAGAATAAGCTTCCTCTAGTGTTATGCTTGCAGATCAGAACTGAAGTATTTATTTAACCTCAGTAGTGCTTAGAACATGGAATGGGCTAATTAAAATTCCCTGACAGCACTAACCCATGTGGATTGTGTGCTCTGCAATAAGACTGTCAGAAGAACCTGACCATTGTTTCAGCTTGTCAGCAAGATTGCTATAACATTAACAAGCAAACAAAAACAAGTAACTTTATCTTAAAGGAAACAAAGATCTTTAGCAAGCTTTCATCCTCTGCAGAGACAACAGTTTTTAATTTCTTTTAAAGAAATTTCTGTTTCTGGAACCCACTTTTCTCTAATGGCCCCTTAGGCCCATTAGGTCTGAAATGATCTGTGCTTAAAATACAGAATCTTTTCCTTGTGTTTTAGCTGAGAAGAGAATGAAAAGAATAAAAGAAAAAACACAGAAACACCTGGACCACTATGCCCGTGACGGACTGCGAACTCTGTGCATAGCTAAGAAGGTGGGAGAGCACCAGCCCAGTGTTGTTTACAGCTTATCTCTCTATGTGTCAACAGATTCACTAGAAAAATTTAATGGTTATAATTCTTTCTGCTTCAGAGAACCAGCCAGATCAGTCCCTCTTTTTTTCCCCTTTTCCTTCAATGTGACCAGATGATGGATTTTTAGTCAGTCTCAAAGCATTTATTTCTGTTTCTCTTATGGTAACTCTAGCTGACCTCCCCTACAATGCTTCCAAACAAGAAACAAAAAATCTGCAGAGGAGCCAATGCTCTTCTGTTTTGCTTGGCATTCAGCTTTCAGAAATCCTGCCCTCAGCCTGGGTTAGTGCACCTCAGTGTCATACTTCCATGCAGAAGATGTGTATGTGCATCAAATGGGTCACATCCAAGCTCTGGAGAAATGTAAATCAATCTTTAGAGACTGTGTGTTCCAGTTCAGAGCCCCAGCTAAGGGCTGTGTGATCAAGAGTTTCTCTAGGCCATATTTTTAAGTCTCAGCTGAAGGCCATTTGTACCAACTACTGTTTCTTGCAGTTTCCACTTGGAAAAGCTTGTGTTATTTTAAAGATGACACAGTACTTTACCAGCTTGGATAGGAGTTAAGTCTCTGTGATCCTGAATGTTGGCATTCCTCTCTTATTTAAATTTAAAATAAGCTCTGTTTAAATTGTGTTATGCAGGTCTTAAATGAAGATGACTTTCAAAAATGGGCCAATTTTCGTCGGGAGGCAGAAGCTGCAGTTGACAACAGAGAGGAGCTGTTAATGGAGACAGCACAGTGCCTGGAGACCGAGCTCACCTTGCTGGGTACTAAAACAGGAACCGGCACTGCGAGACGTAGCACTGCCTCTCCTCTGATGTTCTTGGCAATCAGACAACAGCTTATACTAATTTATATCCCAAAGTCTTCCTCTGAGGTTGGGAAATCTCCAGGCCAGGGAGATACAATCCAATGACAGTGTCTACACAAGTTCTCGTGCATTCTGAGCAGCAGTAACTTTGACAAAGTGCACTGAAACTCTCATGTGCCGGGAGCAAAGAACACACACATCAGCTGCTGCTGTGGCTCAGCTGACACAGCAGATAATGAACCCACCCGTTCAATCACATGTCCATGTCCTTAGATAAACCCCTAGAATACTATAAATTAACTTCAGTTTTGAGCACAAGTTCCAAGGGAATTTTGGTAATTGAACTGTGTTACAAAACCCAGTAGCTCAAACACGTAGGTGTTTTGCCAGTGAATTCCTGTTGCTGTTGCATTGGTGAGTTTGCTCTCGGCACTTTGTAGACGGATGTTTAATGTTAAAACTTACATTCATTGGCACTTCTGCATCATCCATCACTATCTTATCTAACAACACATTCTGTTAAATTATGAAGCACTTCAGTGCTTTCTATTCTAGTTTGTTTCCAAACATTTTGTTCTTTATGACTTCGATTTTTGGAGTTGTCTCAGTCTCATTTTCTGTGAATACAATTTGCACCCATATTTCATTATCCTGAATTTCTGTGATTGCAAGCTATTAGCATTATGGCTTCTCATAATCTCTGCAGTAATTTAAAAAATTAGAGTCATAATGGTAAATGCCATCAGCAGAACACATAAGAGGTAATGTAGATCTTGTCAAAATCTGTTACGTTTGCCAACTCCTAAGGCTCTGTGTGCTTTCATACTTTAATTTACAGAAAGTGTTCTTTTAGCTTCAATCGATATCTTTAATGTACCACAGTTACAGCATCTTCAAACTGACCTCTAGTGGAAGAGATAAGGAGTATTGTAACTCTCAGCTGGTGACTTACCAACATCATCAGGATGAGTGTTGGCATCTGCTCCTAAGTTTGTGCATTTTCAAAAGAAGATGTACTGTACTGTTTCTTCTCCCTTTGATGGCTGAAGCATCTAACTTGACAATAGGGACAGCATTCATTTAAATACTCAAAGTTCATCTTTTCTGGTTGTTTTGATGCGGCTTAATGCAGTACTTTGAAAATGCATATGGTGTGATTCCTCTGCCAGCACATTGTCATTTTGGATTATTAAGAAGAAATGAAATTCATTGTTCTAGCAATGAGCAAAATGAAGAGCCAGAACTTGACTGCTGACACATTCAGACCTTAATCCAAATGCAGATCTTGGGCTTGTGTGTTTGTTTGCTGGACAATACCTTAGCTCAACTCTTGATAAGTTCAGGAGCATGACTGGAAATCAAAGTGCTTTCCTTAAACAAGAAAATAGCAATGTGATTTCCAAATAAAGAAAACTGTTTCTCTTCCTGTTTGCCCAGGAGCAACAGGGATTGAAGATCGGCTGCAGGATGGAGTACCTGACACTATCGTGGCTCTTCGAGAAGCTGGGATACAAATCTGGGTGCTGACAGGAGACAAACAGGAAACAGCAGTGAACATTGCATACTCCTGTAAACTCCTGAACCAGAGAGACACTGTCTTCACCATCAACACTGAAAGTAAGGTGAGTGGAGAAAGACAAGATGCACAAGAATTTGCTCCAGAATTTGCTACGTTGCCCTTTTTTCATGTCTTGTAGTTTGGTGCTGCTTTGCTTTAGACCACATTCAGCACAAAAAAGTCAGCAAAAATCCACATAGCATTAGGCCACCAACTCTGTAGACCACACATAACAGGATGAATTGAAATACAAGACACTTATGCAGAGTTTCATTCAATTAGAATACACTGATTTTTCCAAATGAAAATATTCTTTTTAAAACTTGCCTGAATCACTAGCTAGTACCTGAATTACTAGCTTTAGAAAGAAAGTAATATGCAGTTTAAGTGCCTAATTCCTTAATAACATTGATATCTGGATTTTCACCTTACAGTGGAAATTTCAGTGACAATGATATTTTAACCCTAGGTGATATCTGTTGGAAGACATTTGGAAAGTACTTTGAGTCAGCCAGGAAAAAGTCTAAAAGTGCAGATCTAATTAAATTCAGAATTTTCCTGTTTCATGTTCCCTAATAGGATTAGACTTAACCAGAAATTCATTAGTGAACAATTTTATCCGGTATCTTTTTGTGTAAGCAGAATTTCACCTTCTGGAACACCTAACTATAGTTCTTGTGGGTCAGCTGAAAACACAGTCCCTTCCTTGGCATTCCATGGGGGTGCACGTCATTGTTGATGTGCACAGATATTCCCTGAATTTCCATGGGCCACAAGAAGGGCAGGCAGTAGGCAAAGCAAACACTCCAGAGTGAGGATAATCACTTGGAGGATGTGTCTGTCAGCTGCTGTGACTCACTAACACTCACTGAGCAATCTGTGCTGCCATCCAGGGCTATTCCTGACACCATCTGAGCAGAGCAGAGCAAACACAGTCCTACCTTCCCCAGATGGTAAGTGCCATCCTGGGTGGGGAAAGTCCAGAGCTTTAGAAAAGCCACCCTGGCTTTTGCTGGTTGTGGAGCAACACAAGCAGAGTACCAGGAAAACCATGCCTTGATTCCAGAGAGTGGAGTGGCCCCCACTGGGCAGAGCCTCACACCTCATCCCTCTGGGCAGCCAGCTGGGATAGGTGGCTTTGGAGATGGATTTAGGGGAGAGTGAGTCCAACATTATGGTTAAACCAGATCCAGTTGCTAAGGAGAGGTCAGTCCTAACTATTTCTAAACCCAAAAGCAGGGTCCACAATGTGTGATTGCCCTTTTTGCATTTTCTTACTGGTGACCTCTGACTTCCCACAGAGCCCTGGAAGCCCCTGAAGTGCCCCCAGAGCAACCACTGCCCTTTTCCCAGTGCTGCTCTGTCCCTTTTATGCAGCATCAGTCGTGGCCCCCTCAGCAGGGACAGGAGGCACCACGAGAGCAGCCCTTCCATGGGGGCAGGAGGCTGGGGAGGGCAGGCAGAGCTTCCCTCTGTCCCTGGGCAGGTCCCCTCTGTCCCTGGGCAGGTCCCCTCTGTCCCTGGGCAGGTCCCCTGTCTCAGTGTCCTCTGCTTCTCTCCCCACAGAACCAGGGGCCCCAATATGAGCTTGCCCTTCTCTGTAAAGCTATCATGAGGATTAATTAAATATAGTTAAAATACTGACTGTTTTTCTTGTGATAGGCAATTGTCCAGAGCAGTGAGATGGCCTACTTTCTAACTGCTTTTGTCTGCAGTTAGCAGCCCTCCAAAAAAGAATAAAATCCTATGCAAATGTCTGTCTCTTCTAATGTCACAGAAATAGGGAAACATGCAAAGCTGATATGGAATTTGGCACGGAATGCTTTCCTTGCCTCAGTGTGTAATTTCATTTGACGCGCATATCGGCCTTAACGGGAGGCAGAATGAATACATTGAGGATGGAAATTAGGAGATGGTTTCTGCCAGGGAACTGATGCTGCAGGCAGGACCACCCTGGCTCCAGGAAACACTTTCCCACAGCACCCTCTGCATCCAGGCTCAGGCACAAGCTGAGCACGTGTGGGGAGTCCAGTGGTTCCCTGGGCACTGGAGCTGCACCACAAAAAGATTTCATTCCCTGCCTTTCCAAACGAAACCGAGGACAGACACTGGTTCTGAAAGGGGCTCCCAGCACAGCGAGGGACCCACAGCCCACGTACAAAGTCTAACCTGTTCATTTTGCCAAAGTCAACCCTTGGAGGGGTGTCAGTGCAAGGCCTTCTCTT
The DNA here is from genome assembly GCA_013397135.1 of Pachyramphus minor. Lineage (NCBI taxonomy): Eukaryota > Metazoa > Chordata > Aves > Passeriformes > Tyrannidae > Pachyramphus > Pachyramphus minor. The sequence goes on along the minus strand of VYXB01008446.1, from coordinate 1,627,570 downwards.
TACCCCTGAGCCCAGCAGCTCACTCAAACACTGAAAATTAAATATCTTCCAGGAAGATGCAACGTCAGGAGGTAGCTTGGGGGATTCATTTCAAAAACAAGCCAAGGCAAACCAGGAATTTCCACTACAATTTTTGGTTTGTTCACAGAAAGATGATGCTTCTTCAATATTTTTTAGAGGTTTAAGTGTGCAGGGTTTTTATTAGATGTCAGAGGTACATTTGATTCCAGAACCTCCCACTTAAGTGTAATTTAAATCTTGCAAACATCCTACACATGTACCTTATGCAACATAAAGTGAAAATAACATTTTAGAACTGAATCATCACTCAATAAAGCTGACAGGAAAGGTAGAAAAAGGAATGATTAGCTCCTCAGGTATTCAGTGCCATGCACAGAAGGAGGACTTCCAGTGCTAAGCAGCAGCAAAATAACTTTAGGATCATTCAGGGTTTTCTCTGATAGTGGTGTGCCAGTTCAGAAGATCTGTATGGGAAATCTGTTTGTATTTAATATTAAGTCAATTCTGATTGTTTGCACCTAAAAGGGGACTTGGACCAAAATGAGGCAGATTTGCTGAGAGGTAAGGAATTAATCTGTGTTTAAGACACAGTGCTGGAAAGTAGGAAGTTTTATTTGTGTTCCTAACTCTGACACACACCTAATATGTGACCTAGAAAAGGCCAACTTCTCAAAGGTACTGGATAATTTTGATTGTTTCTCTACTGCAGTTTATTTCTGATGGATGCAAATGCTGCAATATCCCACATCATTCATATCAGAACCAGATTTTTCAATCTCCATTAAAAAAAAAAAGGGATTTTCTTCTTAATATCTGAACTCTCAGCATTGCAATGCACATATGTCCTCCTGATGTAAAGATTATTTTATTTTCTTTCAAAATAATTCCTTCCTTCAGTCAGCTGGCTGATGAAATGTTGCGTGTTTCCAGGGAAGGATTTGATGGTGTTGTTGCAATAATCCCCGGTCAGATGAACCAGTGCATTTCCCAGTCAGTTTTCCCTGATGTTTGTCTGATAGGCTTAAAGCCCCTGGCATGGTTATACAAACACACACTTGGCGAGGGGCTGAGCTGGAAAGGAAGATGGAGACAAGCATTGCTAAAACCACACCTGTTTTCTCACAGGAAACTTGTGAATCTCTCCTGAGTTTAACCCTGGAAGAGGTGAGGAAGAATCACGAGTTTGACAAACCGCAGAGGAAGTTTCTTGGCATCATCCCAACGTCCCCCTGGGCCCCCGAGGCCCCCAGTGCCGAGTTTGGGCTGGTGATCGATGGGAAGACGCTGAGCCTCATCTTGCAGGGGGGCCTGGAGGAGAAGTTCGTGGCGCTGGCGAGGCTGTGCCGCTCGGTGCTGTGCTGCCGCTCCACGCCCCTGCAGAAGAGCATGGTGGTGCGGCTGCTGCGGCGGCAGCTCGGGGCCATGGCCCTGGCAATAGGTACCCCTGAGACCCTCCAGCAGCTCCTTTGGGAGGAGTTAGGGAAATTTTAGGGAAATGTCTGCAATGTACCATACATGCTGTTTGTTGTGCCTCAGACAGGCACAGTGAGGAAACAGCATTGAATAATCTGCCCTTGTCAAAACACGTATGAAAGTCCTTCATCTTCCACTAAGCAAATCTGGGCCCCCTTTAAACAAGATGAAGGTGCTCCAAATTCAGAATCTCCCAGCAGTCCCTTTCATGCACATCAGTACAAACACATGTACATGTTCCCTCTGGAATGTCCTTGCTTTGGGCCTGCAAAGCACTCAAGAGTAGTCACTAATTTGTCTTTTTATAAAGCCCTTTTCCTGTCAGATTTTCCCAGCTGGTGAAAACAGAGTTATCCCCAGAGTGGTATTAAGCAGTGACTCATTTGCCTTTTACCTCCAAATAATGTGAAATGTTTTGAATTCTCTGCCCCACTTTTGGCAAGTGATGCCACTAAGATCCTTGCAGAATTGATTTTTATGACTTCCAACTAAAAAATACACCCCTGTGGACCAAACAGAAAAGGAAGAGTCTGTTGTATTTTAAATTTTTTTACTTTGCCGTGTAGTTCAAAATGTAAGCTTTCAGCCCTCTGCTCCATCTACATTGCTTTACCTGCTCACCTGATTTACCATCTCCACATTGCAAGCAGCAACCATGGCTGTTCTTTCCCTGGAAGTTTGGTTATGTATTTAACATATTGCTGTGAGTTGAAACAAGCAAAATGACTCCTGAAGTTGGCTTGTTACATTGTCATCTGCAATCCAATTTATCCTACAATTTGGAGAACTCAAGTAGGTGCTGCAGAGTGTGTTGCTGAGCATATGGAGCTCACCAAGCAGAAACACAAAATGATGCAGATGTAGATGGTGCTGGGCTGTCCATCCACCACCCAGCTGGTCCCACTGTTGGAGCCAGGGCTCCTGGAAGGGAGGGAGGATGTTCCTACCAAGGACAGAGCTTAGAGGTCATGAGCACCCAGTGCTAAGTATCAGTGATCCTAATTAAGATGCAGGTAGAACAGAATAGCCAAAATAATCAGCATAGTTAAGATTATTTCCTTCTGATAGAGGCACTGTGCATTAAGCACCCTTTCTTACACTTCTGTTGTTCCCCCCTCTCCCCATTCCAGGTGATGGTGCAAATGATGTGAGTATGATTCAAGCAGCTGATGTAGGAATTGGAATAGCTGGTCAAGAAGGCATGCAGGTATGCTGTCAATGTAGTTCTAGTCCTCTTTTGTCATGTGGGCTCTTGCTGCTTAATAAGTTGCATAGCAGCCCTGTGCTCTCGAGTGTCATCTTAAAAATGCAAGTTGGCATCATTGCTGTCATAAATTAACATGCAGCTCATAATTATGGGTCCAGCCAAAAAAGAGCATTTTGAGCCAACAATTAGCATGCACGGACAGATGTGTGTTTGCTCATAAGCCTGGAAAATTAGCAGATGCCTGTCCAGTGTTAGCTTAGCATCTGCTTTCTGAATCCTCTCTGCTACTGCATTTCCAGGTTTTGTAGATTCTTTTCCACTGTGTCCTGCCCTGAATTCTTTCCCACACATCCCCCTTCCTCACGCTCATTAAATGCACAGTTCTGCAGGGATAAAAAGTTCCAACTACTTTCCTGAGGGTTGGTTTTTTGTGTTTTTTTGCCTGCAATATGCAATAGTAGGAAATGATTTCAATGTCCATGTCCAAGTTTCGTTATGTTGGCTGGGAAAAGGATATATTGTAAATGACCTTCTATTCCTCTTACCAAAGGCAGTGATGGCCAGTGACTTTGCAATATCCCGATTCAAACACCTCAAAAAACTGCTTCTTGTCCACGGACATTGGTGTTACTCTCGCCTGGCAAAGATGGTGATTTACTTTTTCTACAAAAATGTGGTAAGATTATTAAAATTATGGAGGTTTTCATCCTAGTAAGGGTTAATTCCAGGGTTGGGTTTCTTGGCCTGGTTTTGTTTTTATACATTATACTTGTATTTTTTATGAAGCTACACTTCATGTTTCTTTGCTTTGCAAGTTTGTAATGTGGCACTTCTTTCTTAGCACTGAGAAAAATATAGTCTTTAAATATATTTTGAAACTAGCATTATTCCAGAGGGAAAAGGACTCAAGGCTTAGTAACTTTACATGGTAGTTCAAGAAACTTTATTAATAATTCTCATGAGCCTCAAAATAAAATTTGCATAAGGAAGATCAGATTATTAGTGCTAGAATATAGAAGATGACTCTGCACTAAGAATTGCTAGCCTGTGAAACTTCTGAATTTTTATAGGAACCACTTGCAAGGAATGATGCAGTCATACCTGGCATTTTTATTAAAAATTTAATGTATATGCAAATGAGCTGTGCATTGAAGTATAATGTAAAGTGGAAAAAGGATAGCAATTCAGTTTCTACAAGACTGTACAAACAAGTCCATTTGACATGAAATACACTCTGATCATGAAAGGCTATTTACTTAGAAGTCAAAGTATCTGTTTCTGTGAGGTTTTTTAATAATTTTGAATAAGGATTACTTCTTATCACTGTTAAATTTTGTAGTGGGAATGAACACTTTCCTTTTTCTGATTGGCCACCCTTTTAGAGTTCAAAGGATATTTATTTGCAATGTGAAATATCTCAGAGTGGGATGCTGCTGTTCTATTATGTTCCCTGTAGCATTAGGGAGCAGGAGCCCTTTAACTCCACATGGGCAACCAGTTTATGCAAGGATTCTAAAATCTGGTGCTCGAAGCTGTAAACAGTTTATTTAATTATTCTCTGGCATGTTCTTAAGGAAAACAAATGGCTTTTAAAGAGCTGCATCACAGTGGATTGCTGTGAAGCAGACCCTTCAGATGTGCTGTTTATGGAAGGAAGTGCAGGGCTGTCTGCCAGCAGCACCTTTAACCAAAGCTGTGTGTTCTTGAAAGGCTCTGTCAGCAACCAGTGTCCTACACAAACCTGCAGGTGGAACTATGAGAGACACAGACATCTGTGCTCTGCCACTGGAGGGTCCAGATGAGGTGTAACAGTGGGGACAGTGTGGGGAAAGGAAGGGCAGGGAAGGAAGAGGCCACAGGAAAACTGCAGCTTCATGATCCCACAACCCAAAGAGAAATGGAACCACATCAGCGTGAAGGATGAGAATGGGGATGAGATGCTGCACATGTGGAGGGGCAGAGCACAGCTTGTAACAGTCTGATGGGTTTGTCTTTGCTTCTCCCCAGAGCTATGTCAACCTGCTCTTCTGGTACCAGTTCTTCTGCGGCTTCTCGGGCAGCACCATGATTGATTACTGGCAGATGATCTTCTTCAACCTCTTCTTCACCTCAGTGCCCCCTATTCTCTTTGGAGTCCTGGATAAAGATGTTTCTGCAGAAACTCTTCTAGGTTTGCCTGAATTATACAAGTATGGACAAAATTCAGAGGTATGTCATGGTTGCTGAAGTAGCTGCTTGATAAGCCAAGGGACCACAGGTTTTTTGGTTTGGGAAGGAGTGAAGGAAGAAAGGAGTTTAGACTTACTTGGAACTTCCTTATGGTGTCAAGTTTACTGATGTCCACTAACAAAGGGCATCATTGTAGCTGTCAGAAGAGCTGGAACATACTGTTGAAGTTGCTTCCTGGAAGTGATACTGGTGCTGGGTCATGGTCAGAAGGTGTAAATGGAAGGTTTATTCTGCCATTAAATGTAAGCAGCAGTCCCAGCATGCTGCACTGTAAAAAGTCAAGTGACATGCTGGGGAATCAGCCCTAGCTGATGTGGGTGTGTGTGTATGTACATATATATGCACTGTGTATACAGACAGATTCTCAGTGAAGGCTTATGGAGAACAAATAAAACAGGATAAAAGATGCAAAAGATGAAGATAAAATAGTTCATCTGGTCCTTGGTTAAACTTGTGTTGGATTTGGTGCTTCAAACACTATCAGCCTACTAAAGAACTTACTAAAACTACTAAAGAAAAGCTCATTAAAAAGATTACAGCAAAAAGTGACAGGAAAACACAGACCCTTAAATCAATAAGCAACTTGACATTTTTTTTCCTCCTCTCAGGTTCAGAAATACACCTGTTAATGTTCCTAAGGTCTATCTTTAACTAACACAGATAAAAGGTCTGTTCAGAGATAAGCCTTTGGTTTAATCAGCTGCTCATGAGGCACTTACTCATAAAGGGAGACCAGTTAGCTGTAATCAGTAGTCTGAATGGGAGAAAAACAGGCAGAATTATGTCTGCAGGACAGGCTGGGGATTGTGGGCCCATCCTAATGACTGTTATCTGTAAACTCCTGCAGATATACAACCTGTCAACTTTTATTATCACGATGTTGGATGCCTTCTATCAGAGCCTCATTTGCTTCTTTGTCCCCTATTTGGTAAGTAACAGGCTCATTAATATTCTCACTCTCCTGTCCTCCTTAGAAAGTAGAAAATTCACTTCTGAATGGTCAGGGTTCCTCAGATTGCCTCTGCCTGTTTTCTAGGTGTACAAGGACTCTGACATAGATGTGTTTTCCTTTGGAAACCCCATCAACACCATCTCCCTCCTGACCATTCTCTTGCACCAGGCTCTGGAAACGAAAACATGGGTATGTGTCTGCCCTGCCCTGGCCACAGGACTGTTGTGGTGTTGTGAACACAGCACCCTGTGTAGGCATGGCACTGTCTTTGAGTCCTTTGCCTGAATTCTGGGTCACAGAAAGTGAGTAACAGATGCACTGAGACTTCACAGTGTGCCAGAATTTGTTATTAGCCCCGGGATAACACCTTCATGTGCACAGAATTTGTTTGTACTGTGCCTTTGGACAGGACAGAACACAATATTTGCATACTTCCTATGAGGACATGTTACTTAGAGAACTGAACTCACTGTTGTGTCTAAGTTCATTTCTGGCTATTTCTCCCACTGCACATTTCAGTAAAGTGGCCTATTGGATAAATTCTTTCCAACCTGTCTGTCTCCTGTGTTACACCCAGAGCCAGGGTCTCACAGGCACCACTGTCCTCTTGTGCCCTTCCCACAGACCCTGTCCCACCTGGTGGCAATGATCTGCAGCGTGGGCTTTTACCTTGTCTTCTCTCTGGTCTACAACGCCGTGTGCCTGCTCTGCAACCCTCCCACCAACCCCTACTGGATCATGGAGACACAGCTCACAGAGCCCACCTTCTACCTGCTGTGCCTCCTCACCCCGGTCACGGCGCTGCTGCCAAGGTTGGAACGTGCTCCTCTCGAGTTTCCTTGGTGGGCACTGCAGAGAAGTGCCAACAGCTGTGTGTGTAGATGTGTGCTATGTCAGGCACGTGTGGTGCACAGGGATAATTCAGTGTGGGACTCAGATGCCTGGGTTCAACTTTCCAGTTCACAAACCATCTATTTGTTCAGTTATATAACCCTAGATAAGTCACTTTATATCCACTGCTTGTTTTCCCACGAGAAAACCTTTCTTTCCGGGGTGCTTCAAAGTTTACCAGTACAGATGTGCTGTGTAATTGTTCACTCTCATGAACACAACGTGGCTGAGCTGATCAAGACTAGAAGGCGAGTCTTTGAAATAGTCCTATAAGCTTTGAGAGTTACAAAATATATTCTGTGTCTTAATTAATTTGCAGTTCATTACCAAGCTAAATTTAAGAACATCTTTCTGTATGAAAAGATTTTCTTCATCCAGAACTTTAGTTTTACTCTCTGCAACAAATCAGGTATGTTAAAGATAGCTTTAAAAGAGACTGGATAATTGGAGAGGGATAATTATTTTGATACATTGCTGAAAAAACATGGTTTGAAAATATAACATAATGATTCTGTTGCCATGTATGTATATGGGAAGCTTACTACTTTTGGTGCTTAATACCTTAACTAATCCTTTAGGCAGATATACTTTGTTTGAGTTGTACCATTTATTTAAATTCTTTATTTGTGCTTGGACAATGAAAGCACACCCATTTGAGTTGGTTTGACTATCTTCCTAGTTTCCTTCTCATCCTAATTGCCAGGAAGTAGTGCAGCACACTGATATTGCAAGAATCAGGAAAATATTTTTAGTATCTGATTTTGTAAGTGCTTTAAGGCATTAGAACTGAACCTTAACTTTGTCTGAAAAGGAACCTTTCAAGACTAGATGGTCTTTTTCTTCAAATTGTTATTATTATTTCCCCATTTGAGTTGAGATGCTCTGGTGACTTAATGTTCCATTATATAAGTTCAGATGAGAATAAACAACACATAGTTCAGTAAGGTCTCATGTCTTCTAGGCAGGGCAGCCTTTCCAGCCTGTTTTGCTGCTGTGTGAGGTTTGTTTTCCTGTCAGGCCTCATTCACAGTGTCATTTTTGACCCTGAGCTTCCTACTGAGCGCTGCCGCGAACACGTGCTTGGAGAACTCACATCTTCATCTTGGGAATTCAGCACAATTAAGATCCTTGCTGCCTCAGCAGGTTACTGAGCTTAAGGATTTTATCTTGGTATCTTCAAAGCTGGAGAACTGCTTTCTCTTCATGTAGGTACTGCAGATTATTTTCTGCAGAGTCCTCTGTTCACCCTCCAGTTTCTGCTACAACTGAGCTGTGCCATCACAGCAGTGGTGAAACCACCCTTTCCTAAAATACCCTGTGTTTTCAGTTCCATCCCATGGTCCATCTCAGCATGCTCCTGCTCACTATCTATCTCCTTCAGAAACTACTTCTTCAGAAACAGAGCCTTGACATTCTGGTATCTCTCTACAAGGTTTTGTTAAAATCCTTGCCCTCCTCAGTTCTTTTTGTCCTGCTCCTGTTCTGGCTGCCAGGCCTGAGACCCCACAGCCCTCTGGGGGTCTGGCCTGTGCCCTGCCTGCTCCAGCTTTCCCTGCAGAAACATCTGGCAGTGCTTTGCAGAGCACCCCCTGCACATCTGCACCTCAGAACTGCCCCTGCTCTTTTGGGACACAAACTGCACAGCATGAAGTCCTAAAACCCTCAAGCCTGACAAGAAGAAAGGGGCCTGAATTTCATGTTTGTTCATTGGCAAGGGAAGGCTCTGTGTCTCTTCAACGTACAAACCAGGTGTATCTGTCCAGCTGTGGAAGGCAGACTGGTCTGCCAGGACCTGCAGAGACACAACAGACCCTGCAGGGCTCTGGGAAGGGCAGGAGCAAGTGAGAGCAGTTCACAGGATGGAAGGCACAGTTTCCCATCCCTTCTCTGTCCTTCTGTCTGGTCCACCTGCAGCTGGCCCAGAAGATCGGGAGGAAGGTCGAGGGGAAAGCCAGAGGACAGTCTGATCCAGCTCCGTGCACACAGCCCTGGGCTGCCAACCAGAGCTGACTGTGGGATTGACCAGCCTGGGCACAGACACACAAATGCACTTCCTCCACTCCTGCTGGTGCCAGCCTGAGAAATCCATTGCCTTAAAAGCCTTTTCTGTACTGAGGCTGGCTTGTTAGCCTTTTTTATCCTGTTACACTAATTTAGACATACATATAGCAGCAGGATGGGAAGACAGCAGCTTTCTCAGTGCAATTTCATGGAGTCCCCACGTTTGTTTTTAAATGCATATTGAGGCCATCTATGTAAAGGTCACATCCTAATAAAAAGATGCTTTGAAGGAGACGCTGGTTTTCACACAAAGCTGACGTGACATGGACGGAGGATGTGCTCTCTCACTGCACACAATATATAGTTACATAAGTTCTCTCTCCTGCAAAGGGCAGGTAGGACACCTTTTGGTTGCTGCTGTCTGAGCAAATCCAAAAGCTGAGGTTTTAAAATTTCTGGTTTCCTGTTATCTACCAAATTAAGATCCTGTTATCTACCAAATTCTTTAGCCTGTTTTAGCAGTATAAAGAGAATTTCAATATTTTCAAATACTGCATCTCTTGGTGAGCTTTTGTGTCCCTTTCTTCCCTGGTCAGCACTTGAGCAGTTGTAAATACTAAATAAATGATCATATATAGATATAGTTGACTCTCTGTTGTGTTAAGATCCAGGAGTTAGCTTTCATCTGCCAGATATAAGGTGTCTACCAGGTGCCTGTAGAGCAATGGAAAATTAGCAGCTGGATTTGTGTTATGTGATGCAGATTATGGAAGGAGCCAACTGTTAAGATAATCTATTCTCTTCCTCTTTCATCAGGTTCTTTATTTCTGCTGTACGAGGAACCTTTGGAGCATCTCTGATTCTGAAAGCACAGCAAATAGATAAACTTCCTAAAGCACAACAGGACCTCGAGATCCAGAAACTGAGGTCAAGAAAAGAAGCTACTCCTGGTGCACCTGTAGCATCACCTGCATGTAATGATGACCTCGACCAAAGCAGCAGCCACTTGTGTGTGTCACCATTTCTACACCCAGCAGCAGCAGCAGCTGTGTCTCAGGGACTTTCCAGCTCTGGAGTGAATCCTCTCGGGAAAGGGATACCAGAAGAAGGCTACTATTTCTATAACAGGTGGGCAGAGGAAGAATCTGCTGCCACAGAGTCTTCAGACTCTTCAGGCCCTTTCTCTAGTGCCCTTGCAGCCAGCAGGGGAACAACTGGGCAGGACAGTGGCCAGGTGAGCACAGACAGTGCCCCCAGCTTTAACTGCGGGAGCCACCGGCGCTCCGTGAGTGCAGTGACCCTCTGAGCCAACTGTCCCCATGGACCCACAGCCCTGTGCAGGACCCCCAGGGCAAACAAAGAGTGTTTCTGCTGAGCCACGGTGCTCACTGCAAATGGGAGAGGAGAGAGGAGCACTGCAATGCCAGCTCCAGTGTGCAGCCTCTCCCAGTGCAAATGTTGGCTGGGTTTGCCAGTACGTGACTTCCTGACCTTCCTGGTTTGTCATGGTAGAGGAACGTTACTTGAGCATCACACACTTGCTGAGAATTGCCAAATTACTTTATTTCAATGACTATTTTTGTACCACATTAGTAGGGAATAATTGTGCTAGTGAGGTTTCAATGTTATTATGCTATTGAGGTAACAGAAGGAGGATCCATTCTTTATTAAACTAAGTTCTAAAGCAACACATCCCACTCTAGCTTTTACTATCAAAGGTTTAAAAAGACCTCACTAACTTAAAAATTACAGTTCTGCCTGGAAAAAATGTTACCTCTGGGTACTAAAGGTACTTGAAGAATAAAAAAAATGGACAGACACTAGAGAATGTTCCAGGTTTTAATATATGGACTGTATACATATAACAATAGCAGGTCCATAGCCTGATTTCCCTGAACAGTAAGCTCAGTACTTTTATGCAGGTAGTGGTTTGACCTGATACTGTTAAGAAAAGGACAAATGAATTTATAAAGAAGAAGAATACAAATACTGAACTGCAGGAACTGCCAGGATAATTCAGTGATAAGTGGAGTCTACTTCTTCATACCTACAAAAGCAGACAGATAAAACAAGTCACATTCAAGGATTTATGTCCTAGAATTCTAAAGTTGTCCCTGATTTTTCATCTAGAAATTCAGTTTCTTCCTTCCATCCCTTATATTCTGATGTGGTGTTGCTGCATTCAACCAAGTGTAAATCGTGCTCCTCCCCACGGCTGCTCACGGTCAGTAGCTGATGAGATCTCAGTACTGGAGGTTTTGACAAGCCATTTATGGAGGTCACTAATCACATTGCAGTAAGTACATGGTGGACAGTGACCAAAATATGCATAATATGGTCACCCTTTTCAGTATCTCAGGACAAGAAGACGCAGGAAAAAAAACCCCATAGGATGTCACCATCATCACTACTTATTGCAATGCAATGAAAGGTGACTGGTATTTCTTATAGAAATGTTGACTAGTAAGATCATTTCCCAAGTTTTTCTTCACAAGGTGGGATGAAATCTTAACTAGTTTTAAATTCAACCTATTTGTGCTTTTGCAAATCTATCATTGGTTCTGATCTAAGTAGGTTTTTAGCCTTTTTTATACATGTTGTATTAATTTAGCTATTTAATACCTATCACAATGTGTGATCTGTTTAATAACCTATTTAGCAAATACTAATTTAAATTCTGTGTGTTATAATAATTACTGTAACTGGACTCTTCAAGTTCTTACTTTAAAGCTACTCAGGCAAAATCAAGCAGCATATCTGCCACTGGGACTTCTGGTAACCAGAGCATATGTAGAACTGCAATTGTGAAAGTATTAATTGGCAGCTGCAAAACAATTCAGAAAGAGTTTTTTGCATGATGTACAGAATGAAGGGAATTAAGCATAGCTGAGACTATTGTTAATGGAGTGTGAGATTGCTCAAACATTTGCTCACCAGCTGGGAATGGACCTGGGGTGACAAGACTGAAGATCAAGCCTCTACAATTCATAGCCATGTTTTTATATTAAATGGTCCATTTCCTTTGAACTTAAAGAAGATGCCAGTTTCTAACACATTTTATTACAGAATGTGAAGTGTCTTTATAGTAATAAATGTAATATGATCGTGACTTGGTGTGTTGCTGAGAGAAAAAAACCAGAGGTGAAGGAAGGGTTTTCCTTTTCCATGAGCAGCTAACTCATGTTTCCAGGGGCTATTCCCCTATCTAGTAGCAATGGTCATCAAAAAACTAGGTAACAAACTCATGTGAATGTGCAAGGGGCCACACAGGTTATGTTTAAGCAAATCTGGAAGACCCGTAGACATTCCGGAATTAAAAGCCAAGAATTAATTTTATGTTTTCTCATCACAGTTTCTGCCAAACTGTTCTACCCTGCATTTTGCCATGACAGCTGGGCTTGGGTTCAGAAATGGCACAAAGGGAAGGTCCTTTTAAGAAGGGGAGTGAAGGAAGGATTGATCTGGATCTCCACCAAAATATCCTCTAAAATCTCTTTAGTGATGGAGTCCCTGCTATATCAGGGAATGAAAGAAGTGGAAGAGTCCCAAAAATAGTTACTTCAGTTAAAAGAAAAGAAGAATCCGGATCCACATGGCTGCCTTAAAGGATTCTGCAGCCAGACCTACAAGCTGCTCATTGGATTGTGTGGTTGCTGACCACAAAATAGCCCAGGGGGTGAATTTACCTGAGGGTTTGCAGCACAGAGGAAACCCCCCTGATCCTTGAGGGGAGAGCAAGCTGGAATAAAGAGACACAGAAAGGCAGCCCATGGAAGGCCTGGCCCTGCACTCCAGCTGCTGCAGAGCTTTCAGAAGCTGTCCCTGGCACTTCCAGCCCGGGTGCCAGAGCTGCTGCTCGAGGCAGGTGCTGCCTCAGCTCAGGGCACACAGTCCCTGCAAGCACCGGGATGTGCTCCGTGCTCCCGGGGAAGAGCTGAGCATGAACCAGCCCCTGCTCACAACATGGGGAACAGGCACTTCCCTTTGATCAGGAGGCAAATTAGCTGAGACTGTCAACCCTTTGGGGAAGCAGGATTGAGAGTTAAAAGACTTCTTTTTTTCCAGTGAAAGCAAGCCTTCAGCAAGACAGCAAGTCCCCTAAGGAATTTGTTTGGAAGAGGGGAAGTGTATTTACTAAATGGGTTGTTTAGACCTAACTGGATTTCCAAGGTAGCTTTATTTATTTATTTATTTCAAGCCACATTTAATAATACTGTCAAGATCCATGTTCTATTAATTCTAACGTGAACAGTTCACAACAGAACAGACATCTCACTTTTTAATGTATCCTTTGATGATATTCAACATGTCATGCACTTGGACTATAAACCACTAAAATTAATGGGGGTTGTGTGAACTTACTGCATTCCTTTTATTTTGGTCTATGATATTATTTAATGATTCTGCATTTGCAGCAGTGCTTTGAGCTGTACAGAGCTGTAACTGTGTGACAAACTGGAGGTGGCATCTCGCACAGAGGTGAGCAGGAGGTGACCTGCCAGGTCTGTTGGCTGAGTCACAGATGCAATTCCTGGCTGCTTGCTGTGGTCAGTGGAGAGCCACCATCGTGTCCTCAGCACAGGGGGGTTGTTCTGGCTGGTTTTGACACTGGGTGCAGGAAATGCAGACCCATGTCTACACTTGGTGCATGTCTGTCTGAGCACAGCAAGCTGGAGGTGTGATCTCTGACAGTTAGAGCTGATGATCTGCTGGAATCCAGAACTATTCAGGTGGGAGAGAGGAAGGAATCCACTTTGTCTTCTTATATATCTCAGAAACATAAAAGCAGCTTTAACACTCTGTGGAGATAGCTGTGCATCATGCTCCAGCACAGAAGCCACTTTTCCAAGGATGAATTGCATATATTTTGCCATTTGTTGGCTGATGCTGCAATGTTTAATTCATTTGTTTGATTGCAGTTCGAGGTGGTGTATGAGTACAGAGCTCTTTGCTTTAGGGGAAAGGTGACTGCAGGCAGGATGTGGGATGATTAGGTACTTGTAAGCAGCACTGATGAGTAAAAATATAAACGTGGAGACAAGAGGCTCTTGAAGATAATGATCACAGGGGGTGAGATTTAGAGAGAACCAAATAACACTGAAGATCTATAAAGTACTTTTGACATTGCCAGAGACTGGAACTTGCTGCAATTATCAGCCCATGAGACAACTGTGAACAGAACTTTCTGCCTGGCTCTCTGCTTATTCTCCACTCCACAAACAAAGCTGAGCTGGAATAGAGTCTGGATCATTATTTTCCAAAAAATATCAGAGGGACAGCTGTCTGTTGTGTGAAGGCATTGAAGGCAAAGGTTACTTACCCACCATTCCCAGTGCAGCCACTGCAGTGTGCTGCCATCTCTAACCACACTTTGCAGCTTCCTTTCCCAAAGAACTTGTGTGGTTACTCTGTTCTTCAGCAGGAGAGCAGAGCTCTATAAACTATCAACATTAACGACTAAAGGCTCCATAGAACCTGAATTTTGACCTTGACTTCAGAGAAACCAAAGCTGCTGCTTTGTTTTTGCCAGTACTGTTCAACACCACAAAGCTGAGACATGATCTTCATGGGACTGGGTAGGGAAGCAGTAAAAATATTTACAGTAAGTAGCCAATACATTGGTCTTCCTTTTGTATGCTTGTATTCCTCCCTATTTTACTAACATTGTTCTATTTAACCTCAAACAGATCATTCAGGGAACTCCTGTACATTTATTGGTTTTATTCAAACAAGGACAAATGTAAATCAATAGGCAGGTCAATAAAGCTCATTTGGAATCAGCTGGATTCAACTGAGATTTTATTAGTGCCCATCTTGTTTTGTTAACACTTTTATTCTAAAGGCTTTTGCCAAGAAGAACAAACACCTAAAGATGCTCGACCTGAGTGGCTCCTCTTTGACAATGTGTGGGCACCTTGTGGCCAGTAGTAATGTCAAGGTCTAAATCGAGATCTGAAGAGCAGAGCAGCCTCTTCATTCTGTTCCTGTGGACAAGGGATGGACTTGGAGATGGACTAGTAAGTACCAGGACCAGGAGTGCACTGGAGTGATAAAGGAAGAACATGAACATGTCCAAGACCTTCTGGAGCTTTCCAAACAAAATCAAAAACTACTTTCAAGGATTGTTCAGAGGTCACCTGGGGCTTGAAGAGCCCACCTAACACGTTTTGTGATAAAACAAGTCCAGTTTGCCTCCATGGATGTTCTCAGTGACGTGCACAGGGCTGTGAGAATGGCCACACACTTGCAATAGGCTAAAATGAACTTGCTTTAATCTTTCTGAGAGGAGGTGATGCTGTAAAGATTCAAATGCAATTTCTCAAAAATTTGGAAGGTATATAAATTATGGGAATCTGTTCTTAAGATCCTTTGCTCCATTTTATAATCTTCAATTTCACAGTAAGGAAGGAATACAGTCCAGAGACATCAAAGAGCTGGAATTGTGCTTGCAGCTATTAGTTCTTAGATGAAAAAACCCAAAGCTAAAATTTAGAGCCCAAAGGACTCTAATTCTCCATCACTTTTCAACAGTGGAGCCCAAGCACATGCCAAATAAATATTTTAAATCCTAATACTGATTTGGAAGGCAGCTTATTTAAGAGGAATATTCTGGCACCACGTGTGCATTTGACTTGCATTCATTTAAAATTCAAAATGATTTGCAGTTTCTTAAGAATGCTTCACATAACTGGTTATTTGTGACACATATTTTCACAGAACTGGCCAGTTGAGTATCTCAGGAGAGAATCTGATCTCTTTGCAGTGGGGACTCATGGAGCATCCAGAGCAGCTGTTTGTCTACCCAAGTCTTTATAACAAAAAACCCTCAAACCCAGTGAGAAGTGAGCTCAGCACTACAGTGGGGCTTGCTTGAGGACAAAATGCCCACTGGACTTTTGAAGAGTTATCTACTGTGTGTCATCAAAACAAAGTTTTTCTTTACTTCTAGTGCATAGAAATATATCCCAATAATGGCAGGGAGCCAGAGCAAGCCCCTGTGCTCTGATAAATGACAAGACTTCCAGGGTGTTCACAGCATTATCATACCTCATCTGTTATTATAAGCACAAAATGTGCAAACGTTCTCCACTGCTGTAAATGTCACCATGCTGGGGGCAAATGCTTTGATTTTCTACCAGCAAATAATGTTAAATTATATAGTGTTTAATCACGCTTGGTGAGAGCCATGAACTTTAAAGAACGAGTTGCTTTCCAATCATTCCATCTTCAGTTCTCCTGAAAATGGACATCATCAATTATAAAATCCTGAAGATAACTCCCACAGCCTGGAGGCTTCCTGATGGTTCAGCACTGATAGTAGAGCACTAAAAGACAAACCATTTAGACATTAACATTATTTGGATTGAGGCAATCAGGTATTTGAGCATAGAATTTGAAAGTTAACTTTGAAAATCAGAACCCTCTGATATTCTGGCATCTTTCAGGGCGGAGAAATTTTTTGTATTTATAGAAGAGTCTACATTACCTGGTGTGACACAACCTTAAAACTCTTAATTTCTAAATAAAGCAGTTGCATCTACCAGGCCAGATTGTAAGTGGTTGGAAGGTAGGAGTGCTCCTCTGGAAGAACTGCAGGTCTGGGGCTCTGTGTGTGTGGAGAATCTCACCTCACTGCCCACTGCTCCTTCCAAAAGGAAAGGGGAGAGAAAGGCACAGAGGCAACACCTGCAGGAGACTTGTACAGGAGTTAAAGAATAGAAATTTCCAAAGCCCAGAGACACAGTGGAAGGTAACACTGGTAGTATCTTAGCAACCAGAGAAACTCCAAGACAGGCTGCACAGGGAAATCAGCTACAGCCCAGCTTTAAGAGCTCTCAGGTTTATATCTGTTACATGTTTCTCAAACTGGATTTTTAATCACAGCATTTGAAAATACAGAATTTTCTCGTTGGAGAACATAACCTTTAGGTTCTGCTGAGGAGAGTTTGTGAATCAGTAATCACTCATTTATTAGAACCATTTCATCAGCACATGCCACACTTGAAGGGCAGATTGGAAGAGACAGTAGAATTCTCCCAGGAAAGGAAGGGTTGGTGCTGTGCTGGAGAGGGCTCCCCAGGGTCAGGGGCAAAGCCTCTGCTGCATGCAGGGACACAGAGAGAGGGTCTGGATATACTAAGAAACAGGAAAGTTTTCTATGTGATATCTCCACTTTTTTTCTGATTAAAGTCGCCTCATCACTGTCAGTACAGACCTGATTCTCTGGATTTCTGTACATACAGAAATTGATATTTTTTTTCTAAATCATCTGAAATTGAAAGATCTATTTCATGGCAGTCACAGGGCTCATGGCAAAAGTTTTATCACAATGCAGAACTAATATAAGATCAGTCCATTTTCAGAACATTTTCCATACGGTGCCTTTGCTATGAAAATGCAGCAATACCTTGAAGCAGAATGGAATTTACAATTAGTCAAATATAGGATAATAGATGCATATAAATGCCCGTAGATTAAAACTTCATATTCACTTTGTCGCTCTTTTATTGTAGGAGTTCCAGCACCTATTACTTCTTATTAATCCTATTATTCCTCTTCCTATCATCATTAACCTTCATGATAATAACCAGAAACCTCAAAAGTTTGAAAACTATTTTGTTGAAAGTATGTCCTTAGATATGTTCTATTGTTACATATAATAATAATTTATTGTCATCCTGGAACGATACAATCACCTAAAAAACACCCAGAAAATAGGTTATAGTGCAAATTAGTTGTGTTTGATAAAAAGCAGATAGCCAAAGTCAATGGTTATCTGCTGTTCAGTGATAAGTGAAAATCCTTTTAAGGATTGACAAGGAATAGGAAATTATTCAGAATCCCCTAAATGCTCACATTCAAGGAATATTTTGTCTGCTTAATACTCTCTATCCAGCTCTAATCAATTGTCTGTCA
Source organism: Pachyramphus minor (assembly GCA_013397135.1). Lineage (NCBI taxonomy): Eukaryota > Metazoa > Chordata > Aves > Passeriformes > Tyrannidae > Pachyramphus > Pachyramphus minor. The sequence continues at coordinate 1,609,880 of VYXB01008446.1, read as the reverse complement.
GCATCCAAAAGGTTGTTTCAGCTCACAAAAGGCAAACCAGATAATTTATTGTAAAAATACTGTTATTAGCTTGCGTGTAGTTCTTTCTTTGTTAAGCCACTAATGATTCAACTGTGCTAAGTAATCAGATATTTGGGGAGAGGACAATGAACAACTCAACCGTATTTCTGAAAAATAAACTGTCTGTAAGTGGTTTTAAACAAATTTGAGTAAGACTCAAGCTCTATGTAGTGAAACCGTCTGTCACCAAGAGAAAGGTCTTGCAGGTCTTGTTATTTACTGAACATCCATCCCTCTCCAGGGCCTTTTGTTTTGTCAACTGACTCGGAGCTGACTCAAGGGCAATTTTTAATTAGTATCTTGAGGTTAAGAAGTCACCTGCTGGCTACCCAGGCTGTCCTGAGCCAGCCCCCAAGGATGCTCTTCCCTCAGCACAGAGGGCCCAGGGTCAGAAAGATGCAGGTGCCAGCAGCAGAACGGATAATGTGCTGCCAAAACAGGAAAAAATGGACCTGGGAAGTGTCTTTTTCTAGCCCTAACTGTGCAACAAATGGTTCAATAGTCCCTCCCTCTGCACCAGCATTCTTAAATAAAACCAGAATGCATAAACACCTGAAGCCAGCAGGTGTTGCTGCCCTGGGCAGCTCTCCTGTAGGAAAAGGAAGGTGCTGTTTGGGATTCAGCAGTGCCAGTGCTGTCAGTGATGCTGACAGAACAAACACCTGCTGGGGAGAGACCTCTGTGAGTGGAAATAATAATCCTTTGCCCTACCTGGAACAAGCGACCTGAGAGTCTCTGAGCTGACAGTGGCTGGGATGGCAGACAGGGGGGAGTCAGAAGAGGGGAGAAAATGTTGGTATCAAATGCAGAGAGAACCCAGATTTACCAGGAGAAATCCCTGCTATGGTCTGGTTGCTCCTTTAACCTTATGAGAACTAAAAGCAATTATTTCAATGGGAAATCTGAACAGATTCACAAAGTATGAATTTTAAACATTAAAAATCTCAATAGTTAACACCTTGGACAATAAACAGGAATTAACCTTTTGTGCCAGTACAAACATTTATCAGCACTGCCAGTCTGGCAGCTGACATCCAGGGCATTCCTATTTCTTTAAGTCTTCCCAGTCAATATTAACGAGACACTAAATACTCAGATTGCACCTGTCCATTAGATTAGATTGACTGGTTTAGTGTCTTCATGTGCTCTTGAAGAGTGATAAGCACCTGCTTTGAACAACTTCTTGGAGCAGATTTCTTGATTAAAGCCTTCGAGTCCCTGCTGGGAGGTGTCTGACAGCTGTCCTTTCTGGTTTGGAAACAATGGAATTATCCTGCTGCTAGGGATGATGTAACCTGGGAAAGCCTCTGTGATGGGGTACCAGACAGTGCCTCAACCCCCTGATGTGCACTGCAGGGGAAAGAGTGGCTGGAGGAACAGCAGGACAGAGGAGCTCTGTGTTGGTACCTGGAGAGCCGTGACCAGCAGAGCACGAGCTGCTCAGTGTTACCGGGATGGTCTTAATAGAGAAGACAAAAGTCTTTGTTTTAAATGATCCTGAGTTTCTACTCAGGACAACAGGCAAATAAGCAAAGGGTGTCATTCCAACCAGCACACTGATCCAGCACTCTCCTTTCCAGGGGAACTGTGAACACTCCTGTTTTTCAGATATTAAGTAGTGAGCATTCGAGGTGAGAATCTCAACCCTGTCAAGCAAGGTACTAAAGGTCATTTTCTTCTGGGAATGACTATAAAAGGAGATGCCCAATAACTGAGTGTTGGAACTGTAAAATAGTGAGAAATACTCCCCATTCATTTTAGTACTATCCAGGTGGCATTTTATACTTCCCTTTTTTTCAGCAGGAACAACTTTCTGCTGCACCTGCAAACACAGATCTTTACTCTCTCGTCTGTGCTGGGAACAATCCCAAGCTTTCCAGAAGGGCAGTTCTCATCAGTCAATCAAGTGAGCAGCAGTGTTACAAAGAGTTTTACCTTGGCCAGAAGCTAAGTGCATTTGTTTACATATATATATATATATGCATAGCATATACATGTTTAGCTATGAAGAATGGATCAAAAACAAATGGCTGCATGGGGAGGTTTGCTATCCCCAAATAAATGTGAGTGAGTCATGCTGAGCCCACAGCACATTTTCTCTGGACTCACACGACCTTCCCAGTATGTGCTGGGAGTGCCTGTGGCTTCCTGAGCCCCACCTGCTGCAGGGTGGGGGGAACAGGAGGCAGAAACTCCAAAGATGAACTTGCAGTGGCCATAAACAAGGGATCCCTGCTTGTGCATGCAAGTGCATCTCAGAGGGAAAGAGGCTACCAAGTTTTGTACCTTGCTCTCCATTTTGACAGGTTTCTCTTTCTGGGTCACTGTTCCTTGCACAGATGCAGCCCAGCTTTACATAAGCTTTGTGTAATGAGGTCTCTCCTCATTAATTTTCCTCTTGCAATCCCCATACACTTCTTTTCCTTTGCCTTCTGATTCTTCTGCTTGGATGTTTTCCTTCTGCTTCTCATTTCTGAAGGAGGTACCTAGACATGAAAAGCAAGAACAGAACCGAGCTGAGCTAATTAGCAGCTGCTTGAAGCTATTGTTTACCCTGCACAGGAACACATCTCCAATCAATGCCAATTTGGATCACAAAAATGTTGCTAGAGAGAGCCAGGCCAAAGCCTTGCAGGCCCATGGCCAGCCCCTTCTCAAACTCACCATTTTGCTGCAGAGGAGTCCCACTGAGAGGCATTTCCCTGCTCCATAGGTTCCTGCCTGCCGGCCACTGGTCAGAAACACATTTCTCACCAATTCCAGATAAGTGGAAACACCGTGTGAACACTTTGAGTCAATGTAGCATCATTACTATTGCAAAACAGGGAGGAAAGCAATCAGGAAATGGTTGTTTTAAGAAGGAAAAAAAAGAAGGTAAAAATAAAAAAGTTTGCCTTTTTTTCATCCTTTTTGATGCCATAAAGCTCTAATATTACCTATTATGGTTCCAGCTCCTGGGAAGCAGCCAGTAAAACATCTGCTGGTTCTGGGTAAGGATCCATGCTGGCAGCACTGGCTCATCTCTCCCAGGGGCACAAACACAACACACACTTGTGTTACTCAGGCCCTTGGCTGGGTAATGTGGCTTTGGAGCTGCTCTGCCTGGGTGTGGAGGAGCTTTGCAAAGCTGCTCCTCAGCTCAGCTGGACTCCATTTAAGTGCAGGCAGGAAAACTGAATTAGCTACATCTGCAATAAATGCAACTCAGGTGGTTCAAAGTTGTTTGTTTTTTTTTTTCTGGATCAGGCTATGAATGTTTTTGCTCATGCAAATATATGAATTTGCTCTGATTTCCATGAGAACAACATGGAAAGATTTGCATTGACTTTATGAACTAAGTTAGTTTTGAACTAAATCATCACTGGTGAAAAGTATAATTTGAGCTTGCTTGCAGTTCATAACAAACCTACAATGATTTGCCGAAAGGAAAAAAAGCCTCTGTGGAAATGAAAGCAGGATGTTTGGCTGAAGCTGCTGCACCAACATTCCGAGCTCTCATTTGTTCCTCAGGCTGAGGAGTGTCGGTGTCACCTAGCAACTTCTGAAGGGCATTCAGACCTGACAGTGCTGAACCCCACAGAAGAGCCTATAAATAAATTCATTTACAAATTAATACTTTTTATGAGTGTCAAAAGCATCACATTTGACATTAAAAAAATTAACACGGTACAGGAGGAATCAAAAAATAATTGTCATGCTGCCAGTTGTGTAGTGGGAGGATTTAAACGCATAATAACCCTGGGAAGCAAAGGGGTGCATTTCCAATGTCCCTGCTTTGAAAGGTGTACCTGCATGGCCATAAAATGTATTTAACACATCTATGCATGTATCTATGTATATTATTTTAGATAAGCTCCATGGTTTTCCAGGTACTTCTGTTAACACAGAAAAAAGACTCATGTCTTAAGGTTTGTCCAAAATATTTAATCCCTTCTCATATGTACAGTTCCTTATTCTTCAGTAAGTTCATACCCTCCCCTGCTCTCCCAGCCCACCTGAAGATGAGGGTGTGGAGCACCATGCTGGGCTGCAGTGCTGAAATCCAGTAACTCCCCTTGTGCTGGCCCTGCCCAAGCTGCCTGCATAGAAAAGAGCAACCCATGTGCATGGGAGAGTCCAGCCAAAGCCAACAGGCATGGTGGCCTCAAAACTTGGGCTGATTTTGGCTGATGGAGCAGCCATGGTCAGGAACACGTCGACCAGCCATCTTCTTTACTCTGTAGACTAAAACTAGGAAAAACTGAATTAATAAAAGCTAAATTAGGCTTATAATAATTTGTGTTGGGAAATCTTGAGTCACTCAACATCAGAGAGACGGGTCTAACCCTCCTTTGCACAGCTGAGAAGACAAAGTGTCCCTTGCAGTGATTTTCTAGGTTATATTTTAATTATTAAAAGCTTTCACAGAAGAAAAAAAATAGGGAACTTTTCTAAGAATCATCAGACTTGTAATGCACCAGGGCATTTCTAAAAGGGGAAATAGAAGTTCTAGAAAAAGCCACGAGTGGGTACATATTGCATTGCATTGTGTATGATCTTGTCTCTCACTCCCACAGCCCCTGCAGGTGACTGTGCTGCTCTGGGTGTCTGACTTCACACTTCAGCCCTTCATCACCCTCCAGGTCATGCACAGGGACTTCTCCAAGGGGGGGAAAGAGCAGGTGCTAATGGGATCTGCCTGCAGGCTTGTCTGAACAGGCAATTCCAAAATAGATCTAAGAAGCCTAAAGTGCTTTAAATCAAACCTGAGCCTGGAAAAGAGGCATCAGTTTGAGCGTGAAAAAAAAAACCAACCCAAAACCACAAAAAAACCACAAAAACTTTAATAGCAGCAAGAATGGAAACAATATTTTATAGGAACTCATTAGTGGCTCTACCCCAAAACCTTTCCTCTGCTTTCCTCCTGTGAGCCATGGGCTTAACCTGTATTCCAACTGGGAGTCAGCAGGTTGGATAACCAGTGCTGGAAAGCAGCACAGCTCCTCCAGGCTGAGGGGACCCATCATTTCTGCACTGTGTGGGCACAAGTGACAACTTTGCTGCCTTTTTTTCCTTTTTACAGCCATATCCCCATTTGATAGAGAGGCAAACAGCTCCCACGTGCTCCCTTGCCTGGCCTGGTGCTGGTTGGTCATGGAGAGTGAGAAGAGCCAGGCAGGGCAGCCCACTCCCACCTCCACGTGAAAAGCCAGACAAACAGCAGACCTTTATTTCTGTTAGATTTGATTTCTTGATGCTCATGGATATGTTATTTGTACTTCTAAGGGCCAGGGCAGGCATCACTGACTATTTTGGCAACAACCAACTTCTTTCCTATACTTCAATAAGCACAGGTGCCACTCACACAGGTTTTCCCCTTCCCAACTGAGTGTCAGAGGAAAAGGCTCCCAATTTCCTGGAAAATTTGCAAGTGGTGGCAGCAAGAAGGTCTGGCCCCAAAGGACAAACCACAGAAAAATAACCTGATGATGCTTTCTGCTGTTCCTGGGAGGATTCTGTTTCCTTTATTTTCCAAGAAACTGCTGGCAGCTGGATGAGCTGAAAGCCTGGCTGGCAGTGAGGGCCAGGCTGCTCTGCAGGGGAGGGTGGGCAGGGATGGATGGATGGCTCTGGTGCCCACTGACCCAGGACAAACAGACATTTTGCTAAATGTCATGGACACAGCTCAGCCTCTTTCAGCAACCTGAAATAAATCTCCGATTTCCCAATTTCTCCTCCAGCATTCCTGGTGCTGGGCTTACCCTGCTCGTGCAGGGATGAGAGCACCTCACCCACGCCCCGCTCTGCATGGCCCCAGGGAGCCTCAGCACCAGCAAAAAGGAGCAACAGGAAGAAAGGACAGGCTGAGGAGCTGATTCCTCGTGGGATAGAAATGTGCCATGTTTTGCAGTGCTGTCAGGGGCACAAGGTGCTCTGCTGTGCCCCAGGACAAGTACAGGCTGTGTTGAATGCACCTGGGAGAGTGAGCCCGAGCCTGTGGCAGGACTCTTTCAGAGCAGCCTGGGCAGCAGCCTGAGGAACCACAAAAACTCCCCCCAGTCCCCATGGCCAGGCCTGCTCTGTGGGGACAACGCGGCCCCCAGCACGGTTTGAACCCCCCAGTGCGGGAAGGGCCGCAGGATCTGACCTGTGGGGAGCAGACTGCACTGCCAGATTCACCAGCCAACAGAATGGGGGGCACTGGTCATTCCTGGAGTGCTATAGAATCTTCATTTCTGTCTCCTGATGGCCCTTAGCACCGCTGGGCGATGAGCAGAGCTGAGGTGCCCCGTGAGCACAGAGCTCCAGGGCACACTCCTGCCAGGCCTGGGAAGGGGGGCCAGGGTGCCACTGTTTAGGGGGTGTCTCATACAACAGAAAAGCACTGTTGCTACTACAGGAATTAAATATGATTTTTTTCCCTAAAGAACATGTATTTTATGCCATAAGGTCTGACACCAATGTATACACATTTATTTACGCTGCAACATTCCCTTGGCTTCACAAAACAAACATTTTGTTGAGCAATTTTTCTCTTACACTGCCTACATATATAAAACAATTTTATATAATGACTGAGGATAATTAAAAACTAAGTCTGGCCTTGCTGCTGCCAGTCAGAATATTTCCTACCTCACAGGTCGGGATGAAACCAAAGCAGAGCAGTGAGGCAATTTGTGTTCAGAACAACCCTTCTCCTCTCCCCATTCTGTCCTCAGCTCCCTTCCATGACTGGATATTTTTCATGAGAGAACATGTTTTTTTCATGAGCAACTTGTTTTCTCCTAAAGTCACTGAGCAAAGCAGATGGAACAGCAAAGAACTGAACAGCAAAAGCCTTGCTGCCTCCAGACTGAGTGGGATGGAAGGTGAAGTGACACCACCCCCAAGGACAGCTGCTCCCACAGCCATGAGGGGCTCTTATCCTCCCGTGCTCTCTGGAGGCAGGAGCAGCCTGGGACCAGGAGGGCACCAGAGCAAAGTGTTTTCCAACAGGCAACACCAGAGGGCTCCCCTTGGGACCACCGAGAACATAACATGGGATTCAGCAACAGAAACAGTAAAAAACAGTTTATTTGATGATAAACTAATTAATCACTGAGGGAATCTATCAGTATGGTATTTGATCTAGCCTTCCAGAGTTTTCAGTTCCACCTTCCATCTGTAGTAAAAACCATCTCTGCCTTTTTATATTAAAACTTCCCATATTTTACTTTCACTGACAAATAAAATACATTTTCTTCTTTTGTCATTACATTTCTCTACAGCTACTGCAGAAAAGTGGTGCTGCAGAAAAGCTGTAACCCCAGTAGAGGTTTGGATTTCTTCATTAGAGGGAGGTTCCCTTTTAGGAGACAGATGGAAATAAGTTTGCTTTGTTGTAAAAATACTTAGCAACCCAGGGCCTGATGAGGTGATGAGCTTCAGTTTAACACTTTCTCCTGTGGTTATGTCACAGCACCGAGTACACTGATAGAAGAAAAGTAGTACCTGTGCACAGAAAATTCAGCACTGAGAAAAGGATTGCTGGTCGGTGGGAAACAAGCAGGAACACCCTGGAACGTGCCTGGCTGACTGCACGGGAGGTTCCTGTGGGAGCTGATGTGCACCAGGTGGGATGGAGGTGTCTGGAAGGCACAGAAAGCCCAAGGTACCTTTGTCTCCAGGCTCTGTGTGTGCAACAAGAGAAAATCACTCTCTGTTCTAAATGGTTAAAAACTCTTTGTATTAATCAAATCAATGCAAATGATGTAATTTAGATGACTGGCAGCTGTAATGGGCTGTACAAAGACCCTCTGCCAGCTCAAGGAGAATTGGGAAGGCAATCAGCTCTCAGAGCTGAAGCAGGAGCTCACAGCTGAGCTTAAAAGCACAGAGATGAAACAAGCCCCTGTTGAGTGTCTCCAGACTAAATGGTGAGGGGGGGCTTAATGGGTCTTTCCTAAAGAGACCTCCTAAGGTCGTATCCCCACTTCTGCTCTCTAAAAGCAGGGCTGTACTTGTAGGCACCCGGTGATCAATCCACAGTTCCTGATAAATTTGTCTGCAGTGGTGGAAAAGGCTCCTCCCTCCTACCCCACCTAAGATTGTCATCCATGGTCTGAGGGGTCCTGCCTGCAAGCACAGGCTGAGACACCGGCAGTGCATCTGCACCCGGGAATGGGGCTGCGGGGATGGGGCTGAGGGGATGGGGCTGAGGGGATGGGGCTGAGGGGATGGGGGGGGGGCTGAGGGGATGAGGATGAGGGAATGG
>VYXB01008446.1:1566762-1601561 GCA_013397135.1 Pachyramphus minor | reverse complement strand
AGGGGATGGGGCTGCGGGGATGGGGCTGCGGGGATGGGGCTGAGGGGATGGGGCTGCAGGGATGGGGCTGCGGGGATAGGGCTGCGGGGATGGGGCTGCAGGGATGGGGCTGAGGGAATGGAGCTGTGGGAATGGGGCTGCAGCCAGGGAACACAGCAGCACGGGAGAGTCTCCAATGAAATTCCCCAGGGCAGGAGTTTCTCCTGGCAGCTGTTCCTGCTCTTAGGCAGCTCCTGTTTGATCCACCTCTGGGCAAAGGCACACAGGCTGATTTAAGCTGCCAGTGACGACAATCAAGGTCATCCTTTGACTTTGACTTGAAATGCTATTCCTCTGCTTCACCCGCCTCCTGAGGGTGTGAGTCACACTGGGGATGGGTTAAGCTCCTACCAGACACCAGAGGATGAGCAGCTCCCGTATCTCTCCACCTTCCTGCCCGTGCACCTTGAGGCTTGGCACTAGTGGTCTTTGAGAAGCACTGCACCTCCGAGGAGGGTGTAGCCAAACTGGGGTTCAACACAAGGAGAGGTGGAAGTGGAGGGAACTGTTCAGGGCATTGGCTGAGCTGGGAGAGGAGGGAAGGGGGAGAGAGGGACTGAATACAACACAGCTCAAAGGGGATGAATAGAGCTGTATGCTGTGAGCAATCCTTTCTGTCCTTGCAGAGAGCACTCCTGCTGTGTTCTGTGTTAGGTAACTTCTGGAGATGAAAAGCTGTAGGAAAATAGTATTTTATGCCAGAGAAGAATTGTGTCTTTAGCCATTGTCCTCACCATGTACCACAGGGCACAGAGATGAGATCTGTCCTCTGTGCCACTCAGGGCGTGACCATCATCCCCTGAAGACTTGCTTCACCCAAATCTTTTTGGTTCAAGGACCTCCACTCCTCCAATTCCAACATCCCTATATGGGGTTCAACTGAAGTGCCAGCCTCTCTTTTTTAGACCCCATATGCAGTGAAAGGACACCACCCCTCCCCAGCTCACCCCACAGCACAGTTTCCCTGGGGTTCTGTAATACAATAAGAAAACACTTTAAAGAGAAGATGTTATATTGAGTTATCTTACTCAAAATTAAATTAGCATTTTAATGTTGTTTAATTAGTTGCAGAATTTTTGTACACCAGTTTATAATGTTGGGAAAGAGTGTTTTACAACATTGCACATACAAATAATAAATTCTGCAATGCAGATGTTGCCACTAATTGTAATATTTTAAGTGAAGAGGAAAACACTCTGCTTAGCTTTTAATTAATTTTATTCCAAGCAGATACAAAAATAAAAATTTACTTGTCTTTTAATGTAAATACCATCTGCAATATATTTCTGTAGCACAATGTAGTGCAGAGGCTCTCTGCAGCCTGCTATGCTTCAGCATTTTTGTCCCTCTGGGAGAAAGCCTGTTGCTACAGCCAAGGTAAATGGGCAGTGATGGGGGTTTGCAGTGGGCCTGGCACACTGCAGGGCACAGAGGAGACTAGAGAATGACTTGCTGAAGCACACACATGCCAGTTTATCATTATGTGACTACTGTGAAGGCAGTAAACACTGCAGGAAGCAGGCAAACCCACCCATTGCCTCTTTGCAGCCGGAGTCTCAACATGCTGCACAGCCACAGAGACTCTGCCTTTTGTAAAAAGCATAAGTCCAACTGAAATAGCCCCTAACACTGGCTAATTTATTTTCCCATTCCTATTTTGCGTTTGCAAGGCACAAAAGACACCAGTGTAAACGCCTGACACCCGAGGAATGAGGCCACGTTTGTCCCTGGTTACTGCTGCACAATTTGCATGCACAGGCAGAGGCTGAGCCCCCGGCAGCCCTGGCGAGTTATCGGTGCCCTGGGACCAGCAGCTGGCAGCAGCAGCACTGCTGGGAGAGCTGAGCCAGCTCGGGGCACTGCTGGCACCAGAAGCCTTTCAGCTGAGCCCAAGGGCAGGCAGGGAGGACTCGCTGGGTGCAGGGCAGGCAGCTGAACACCCTCTTTCCAGGAGGGTGGGACCTTCCCCCTCTGCTGTGACACCTCTGGCGTCTCAGAAATATCTAATCTGGGCACTGTTGCTGCAGTGCACCCCCAGCACTCTGCAGGCTGAGCTCGGGCACAATCAGCCTCCCCTCACCCTCACCAGGGAGCCAGGCAGGCACTGCCCCTCCTTTGGGTCCATCGGGGTTGGACTTATTCCAAGGAAAAGTGCTGCAAAGGAGCCTTCTCACCTCCCCCTGCCCACCCTTGCAACACAACAGGAAACCAAAACCCAATAAATCACCTACCACTGCTTTTTTTTAATGGGGAATTTTACATCTAAACCTTCATATCCACTATTCCTTCTGAGCTGATTTTTAAAATGTACCCAAAGCCAAGCCTGAAGCCTGGTGACACTGATGGGCTCTGTGCTCCCACACGTGAGCACTGGGCACTGTGAGGAAGGGAGACATGGTTGTGATCATCTCCTGCTATTGCAGCTGTAGTATCAGCTCATCTCTAAATCAAGCAGAATCAAAACCTGGAAATATATTTTCTAAAAATGTTTATTTCATAATTTCTCCTGAGTTTTTGTTCTTGGGGAACAAGAGATGAGATTGGGAGGAAATTATTAACTAAAGAGCTCAAGGTGTTGTCACAAAGGGTAAATCATTTTAATTTGTTTTAATGAGCTGCCTCTGAAATCTTGGGGGTGGCTGCAGTGCTTGGGAGCACTGAGCTTCCAGGCAGTGTGGCTGAGGTGCACATGGACATCCCTCCTCCCCTGATCCCCCACTTCCAAGCCACTGGCAGCACATGCCAAGCCCAAGCAGCCTGAGCAGCCCTGGCACTGCTGCAAGGTCCCATGTGTGGAGCCAACTGCTCTGCTGGCAAGTGCCGACCTGGGGACCCTGCCTTCAGTGCTATTTACCCAGCATCAGCTTCTCCAGGGGCTGGCCCTCCTGAATCACCACACGGTGACCTGCACACAAAATAATTGGCTCACAGGCACTTCCTTTTAAGAAATCTTGTAGTATTTCAGGTGGCCCTACTTTTCTCATCTTATTAATTTTGCACCTGTTAAATGAAAGCTGATAAACTAGAGACTGCTGTAAGACCCAGAGAAAATTAGGTTATATAACCTCTTTTTTATTTATTTAGTATGGTATCAAAGTTGTTTCTTATCATTCTTCAGGTACATTGTGCTGAGGAATAAATTAAACTGCCTATTCAACAAAGAGGGGCTGATTTTTCTGCTGCTAATTTTCTCTCTCTTTCTCAATTCTCATTCTATTATTAGGGGAAAAAAATAACAAGCTTATTTGAAGCCAGAGGAGCCCTTCCAGCTCTGTGCACCACACCTCTCACGATCCAAGTGGTCCATCTATTGGCCTCTGCTCGCCACGACAAGCGCCAAAGTCAAAAGTACAATTATGTTTTTCTTTACATAATTACTTGCTGATGTTGACAAACGGAGGGACAGCTGTGCCCTTTGTAGGGCGAGAGCTGTGCAGGACTCAGAGTCTGCAGCCCCTTTCCCTGGGTGCTGTTGCCCTCCCTGTGCCCAGCTCGGGAGCAGCGGGGCTGTGCTGCACATGGGCCCCTCCTCAGCTGCCAAACCCCTCTCCCGACAGTTTCTGTCACGTCTGGAACTGCTTCTACTGCAAAGGGGGCTTGTTTTTTATAAATTGTGATGGGAAGGGCCAGCAGACACCTCTGCACTCCCAAAACTGAGGGGAAGGAAGGAAGGAAGACAAGGGGGGGTAGCTGGAGAAAGAGCTACCCTTTGGGAAGCACAGCAGGGCTGTAGGATTTGGTGGGGTATGGCCCCTTCCAGATTTGCCCCGGCAGTGCCAGGCCAGGCTGGCACAGTGGGATGAATAGCATTCATGCCTGGCTGGCACTCAGGCAAAGCTCAGGGCTCCTGCCAGGCTGGGTCTCTGCTGGAAGCAGCCAGCAAGGAAAGACAGGGACTGTCAGGGAGCAGGGTTTGGGTACAGTGGGGATGTCACCTCACTGCTCCTCCCTGGCACCACAGGGTGAGTGGTCTGACCCCTCTGCCCTGCTTCCCCTGGTCATCCCAGAGCCAGTGGTGACTGGGGCATGAGACCACTGTCAGTCCCCAGCACACATGCAAGGCACAACAGTACAAAAAGCCCTAAGAAAATCCACGTCTGCTCCTCGGAGTTCCCAGCAGCAGGGCAGGTCTTCCAGAAACCACATTGCCTTTCTGGGGAAGGCAGAAGCCTGGCTGAAGGTGACTCTCCCAAGGTCACTAAGCCAGCAGTTCCTGGTTATTGGTGGATGCAACCACTACAAATGTAGTGCAGTCTCTGTCTTTGGGGTTGTCTTATGGCTCCATTTTACCCCGAGGCAGCAGGGGCAGCAGAGGAGCTCCTTAGGGCAGGTTGCTGCACTGTGCTGTTTCCTGCCCCACAGGGATGGGTGGTGCTGGCCAACACCAAGGATGTGGCAGGGCATGGAAATCAGAGAGGGCAGGGCTGTGCCCACCGTGTGTGTGGTGGACACGGGGGTCCTCTCCCCCTGCACCCTCTGAAGGGCAGGGGGGCACAGGCAGGTCTGTCCCATGGCACTGCACTGTAAATATGGAACTGCTGAAATAACTAATGGAGACCTGACCCAGCAAATAGATGAGCAATTGCTGAAAGACCCCGAGGTTCTGCTCCTGTGCTAATGCTCTAACTGTCTCTGTTAATCTCAATTAGGCAGAAAAGTCTATCCTTATTAAAATTGTCAGCTTTCTATTTTATGTGTGTAAGGGCAAGAGAGAAGTCAAGTAAATGTGTGGATGACACTGCTGAGGGAAAGCACAAAGTACATGAACACAAAAGCCCTTTGGTCCTTCCCTTTTTTTTTTTTTTAATTAAAAAAAATGGGCTAATATGACATCAGGGCTCTTGAGCATGGCAAGCACCTGCTCCATTGGGTGCTGTGGGGCTGTGCCAGAGGCACCAGAGACAGCAGGAAGTGTCATGAAGGTCTCACCAACCTGCAGGGCATCATTCCAGCACTGAGCTGGAGGAGAGGTGAGGCCTAATGGTGAGAACAGGGGAATGAAAAAAACTGGGGTGAGGACTGGGGCACAGGGCAGGTGGCAAAATAGAACTGAATTGCTGAGGAAGGAAGGAGAAGGAGAGAAGCCAATTTCTCAGCCCAAGATAAATGATATCAGGAAATTTTACCCAGCATATAGGAATGACACATTATAGGACAGAAACACTTTCTGTGTGTATCTGTAGGTGTTTACATCTGCTTTGGGGCATCATTGCAGCTGGAAATGGCAAACAGGTAGTGATTTTTTTCATCTCATTTTCAGTATGACTTTCTTGTCCTGCTTCTGCTTCACACCTACTGGCCTGAAAATGGTAGTTCACCAGTTCAGATTTCACCATTAGCTTTGGTAGTTATCAGGTTTCTGCTTATATAAAGGCTGTGAAAGACTTCAGCTCTTCTGTTTAAATCAAAAATAAAATCAATCCTTTCATTTTCTCTCTTTTTTTTTTTTTTTTTTAATGACAACAAAACTGTGAACACAGGTAGGAAAATAATTGATGCATTCTAAGAAACTGTCAGGTGTGAAAAATGTTGAAGGCTCAACCACCCTATTAATGCTATGAAAAGGTGTTAGACAGCAGACTCATGTAGCAGCACCAGCACAGCACAAGATACCTACGACAGAAACGAAGACAACAAAATCCTGTGCCAGCACTGCACCTGGTTCTCTTGTGGCAGCAGTGTAGCAGCACGACTGAAACCAGCAGCTGCAGAGGGACAGGGGGCAGGTCCAGGCCCACCCAGACAGAGCCCCCAGCAGCAGTAGGTACCCCTGGGCATTCCCACAGGGTGGGGAGTGCAGCTGCAGTGGCACTGAAGGGCAGAGCTCCCCCACCCCCTGCTTCTGGTGCTGCCTCACTGCCCAGGCACAGCTCAGAAGGGTTTCCCCTCTGAAGGAGCCAGTCCAGGTGCCCCCAAAGGGACAGGGGGTGCCCATGTCCCCTGTACCAGGAGGGTTGCCCAGGTCCACACCTTCCCTTTGCATCATCCCACAGACAGGTGGGTCCCTATAGCCACGCTCCTTTGTGGATCTGAATATGAACACCCCCAAAAAAGTCAGGTTTGACTTGTTTTCCAATGTTTGTAACCAGGCTGAAAGTGCTGGGGGCTCTTTTCAAAGACAATCCATCTGTGCTGACTGTGGTGCCCCCTGAGGAGTTGGTTTCAGTGATTACTCTTTCCCTCTCTCTCAACATCGTGTCCTTTATCATGAACTGCTTGGTATCCTGCCCTGCTCAGGCTTAGGAAAAAGACTTCTTTTTCCATCCAGCTCTGGAAAAGCCCACTGGAAAGTATCTGCCACATTTGTCTATAGATAAAGCACCACGCCAGAAAAACAAACTTTTCTGTGATAGCCTGGGGTTTTTTAATTTTAATCAAAGCAAAACAAAACTCTTGAAATGCATCAAATTCCCATTGGAACTGGAAATGTACTGGCATCCTATGATATTGCCTTCTCCTGGCATTTCAGAAGTTTAAAATGAAAAATTAGCTTTCAAAAAGTAGGATCTTCTTGATTAGAAAAACTTGTTGAAACTGTAATGGAAAGATCAGAACAACTTCATTAGTCTTCATTAAATAAAATAAATGTTATTTCTATTCCCTTCACATACAATCATATATTACAACTATTAATATTGCAGAGATGTTTCTTTTATCCCAGCATTTAATGTATAAAGCTGCAAACCTCCTTGCATGAAAAACAACTTATGATCACCAGAATGACATGCAGTTCATCTTTTTTACGTTCATTAATTTTCTGTAAATAGAGCACAGTCGCTTTGCATTGTTTGCACTAATGGAGAGCTCAGAGCAGTTTACCCTGTTACTACTTATCATTTATTTGGGTGATAATTTTAAAAAGCTTTTAAATTTAAATGATAAAGATGGTTAGGGGGAAAGATACAGCCTTTCAGAATGTTTCAAGCATGATAGATGATCCCAGCAAAAAAGATGGTTCTCATTTAAGAGATGTGCCAGGGGTGGCTGCACGGCTCAAGCAATTTCTCAAGCCCCCACCCCTTGTTTTAGGCATCTTGCCCGGAGGCATTTTGGAGCATTATCACAGCAGCTCCTGCTGTCCCCCCTGCCGGGGCTCAGCCCCCCGGTCCGGCGGCTCCTCCAGCCCTGGGGGTGGCTCAGCCGGTGCTGGTGGCCAGCAGAGCTCCGGGCTGGGAGCCAGGGGCTTGGTGCCACCCGCACATGGCCCCAGCACAGCCCTGGGTGCCCAGCGGTGCCCGGGGCAGCAATCGGGGCAGGGGAGCTGCACCAAAGCACAGCTCCTGCCCCTTGGTGCCACATTTGCTCTGAGGGAGGGAGGGAGGGATCCCAGTCCCTTGGCTGCCACCCTTCTGCACTGCTCAACCAACCAGGCACTTTGTAACCCTAGATTTAATGTTTACTCCCCTACACTTCATAATTATGGAACAACAAGCAACACTTTGACATTCAAGCTCTAGTTGCTTTCCTGTGGCCCCTCAGAGCCCTCCACCTCCAAATCAAGGCAGTTTTGCACCCAGCTGGGTCCCCCACACTGCCAGGGGGGCTGCAGCCATGGAGGATGCCCAGAGAGCCCGGGTTTCACTCCAAGCTGATCTAAGCCAGATGAGAAGTTTGTTTGTTTGGAGCTCTGTGACAGACAGAACTGATTTGACATATTAACTCCTCAATAGCATCTCCCTCTGTTCCTACAAGGGCTTTGGTTGCCTGCCAGAGAGATTTGGGATGGGTTGGAAAACCTGACCAGCTCTGGGGAATGATTTCATTTCCTCTCACTAATCTGGGTAGGGGCTCTGAGATGAGGAGGATGAGGAAAGGCCGAAGCAACCAGAAGAGTTGCCCATAGAGGTAACTCATCTGCTTCTGCTGACTCTGGAGGGAGCCTAAAATCCAGGCCAACTTAGACACAGAAATTGTGGGACTAAAAAAATGAAATACAAAGCAGCCAATGCTCCCATTCTCCCCTCTGACCAGTCCCTCCAAACCCTTGTACACACATCAGAAAACCAGCTCTCTGTGTTGGCACAACTTTGCTACTGAAATCAAATCTGGTGCCTCCAGTTGAGGTGCACAAGTGATGCCTCAGCCCTGCAGCCTCCTCAGATGGGGCCACAGAGCAGGACTGCAGAGTGCTCGTGGCCACCATGCAGAGGAAAGCAGGTCCAGACCCTCCTGTGTTTAACTTGGCTCTTATGCCTCACTCAATATACTTTACATATTCATTTTCCCAAGCTTTTCCTGCCCAGTAACTAGGACACTTTGTTCTTATGGTCATCCAGATCACCCTTCTAAATTTCCATCAGCTGTCCATCAGCATTTGTTATCCCATGCTTGTGTTATTATTTCAGCTTTGCTTGACAGTTACGTAATAACAAAAAAAACCCAACTCCAGCAGACAACCTAAACAAGTCTCACTTCACCAAGTGTCTTTTGTTTTCCTTTTTCCCCTGCTAATACAAGCAAGACTGCTGCAATTCCCTTTGGGTATTAGACTTGCTTTGACTAAACTTCTCAGGCCTGTATTTTGCAAAATTTAATAACAAACATTTTAAAAAATAACAATCTAGTCGGTAGTGTGTTCCCTTGTCATCTGGAGATGCTGGGAGAAGCTCTGCTGGATCTGAAACAACACCAAACACCATGCAGGCAGCTAAGGAAAACCATTTATGCTTAGGTTAAATTCCAAAATCATGGACTGTTCCAGCATCTGGATGCTGAGAATGCTCCCATGCATTATGTAGTCAGTGAGGCACTGCTATAAACTATAAACCTAATGTAAATTTAATATACAGTCATTATGCAAACTGGTATCTGTGAGCTGGGCAGAGATGGGGGTTGGTCACCATGCCCCATTTTTTCAGAAAGCACCGAGACTACCCTCAGACTAAGAGCAGGTCAGAGTTTATTATCCAACATTTCTAAATTCAACCTCTTTCACTTCTTATTTCAGCAGATTTAATAGTGTGTTTCCATAGAAAAATGTAGAAGATCCTTCCCAGCAGTAAGACACTAAGAAAGAATCAAATGTTATTTGGTGTCAGTTGAAAATTGAGTTCATCATAAAGCACTTAGGAGTGGGTTTTGCTCACAGTATTAGATTTGGGGATGGCATATGGCACACAGTGATTAAGGCTCTAAACTGGAAAGTGGAATCTTGCTCATAATGAAGTTCTTGAGAATTTTGCAATTAATGGGAGCATTGAGCCTCTCGTAATTTATTTAAGGAGAATATATCACGTGCCATGGTCAGCTCTGCAGCAAACAAGCTGTGCAGGCCTTTGTGCCCCAGGAGCCCCAGAGGGCACAGAGCCCCTTCTCCTGCCCACCCAGGGCAGTGGGGGCTGCACAGGTAGGAAAGGCTCAGGGCTGAGCAGGGTGAGCTCCCCTTGCCCACCTCCTGCAGCCCCACAGCCCCAGCACAGGCTTTGCTTTGGACAGCAGGTCATTCTGCTTCTGTGCACCTTTGAAAATTCCAAGCAAAAACCCCCATCCCAGGAGCCCTGGTGCTGCACAGCCACATCCTGCTCTTCCTTTTCACCAGCAACTCACAAATTCCTGAAAGTAAGGAATTTTAACGGGAGTGCTGATTCAGCCTGAACTTGCAGTACCAGCACAGAGTGTGTTGAAAGGATAAAATAAAAGGACTTCACAAACTCCAGCTCTGTGTGCTTATGGTTTTCTCCAGGGAACAACCTGGCAGGCTATCTGACAATACCCATCCAGAGAGGGCCTGTGTGCTGTGCATGTCAATGAGCTCTGGAATAAACAATCCATGCACCAAAGTGGTGGATTATTTATGCATTGTCACATCCATCTATACAGAAAATTGGCCCTAAATTAAAAAAAGCAGGTATCAATATTGCCTACGTGTTGCCTCACAGGGAGAGGCTTGAGGGAAGAAGGCAAAATTTCAGTAATAAGGGCTCTTTTCCTCCCATCGGTGTAAACAAACAGCCTGTGCCACTGGAGCAATGTGTGTGCTGGCAAATACCCTGAGGTGTTGCACAGAAATCCATCTGCAGAGAAAAATCACCTAAGATAATAAAAATTCAACAACTGCCCAACTCAGGGCCAGGCTTTGCTGCAGGTTTGGGGCTGGGGGTGAGGGGTGAGAAGAGCTCAACTTGTTTAATTTTTCCAAGTGCACCTTGAGAACGACGTCCTCTGAGCCCTGAGTGCCATGCTGTACAGACTGCTCCGATGACATTCAAGGGCAGGGGCAGTGCAGGAGGGAAAGCCAATGGAATTGCCTGCAACTGCAGGAATACGTGTGAGAGAAAACTCCTGCAGCCCTGAGAGCTGGGAGGGGACCACTCCTTCAGGAATGACTGAGTTGGCAGGGAATTTTCCACCACCTGTGGTTTGTTCCTTCGGTTGCAGCACAGCCAGACCAGGGCATGGCAGCCTGGACAGAACTGTCATCCCTGGCTCTGTCACCTCGAGGAGCTTTGTGCCCTGCAGTGGCTGATACAGAGGACAGAATTACAGATTCACTGTAAAACCAGGCAGTGAATAAAGCAGGGGGTTGTCTGTGATGATGGCAATTTGTGTGGCTGTTCTGCATCTCAGCCAGTGGTCTGGTAAAAGCAAGTAAAGGAGTCAGAGAGCCTTAATTTTCGCATGCAGAAAAATCCAAGCTTTGCTCTAATTTTCACCTAAAGCTCCTGGGCTCTGATGACTCCATAGCTCAGCCAAATGTAAATCTCCCTATTTTCTTGTAGCTGCCCTTTAACTTCCCTCCCTGCCTCAAAAATCACAGTGAAGTCAACCCTGCAGCAGTTTCAGAAACCTGGTGAGAACTCACCCCCATCAGGACCCTCCCACTAACAGACCTGGCCAGAAACCAGATGTATGTGGGGGTGGGCTAAGGAGAAACGATCAGAACTTTCTTTCCAAACTTCAAAGTTGTTTTTTGTGCCAATTATGAATGAAGATTGAAACTGGCTTTTGTTTTATTGATTGAAAAAGGGAATGATTGGTGTAGCTCGTAGCGGAAGGGACGTGAGCTGTTCAGATGTGATTGATTCATATCACCAAGATTTAGAAGGGTAAAGAAAATCCATACGAAGGATCGGGAGGGGTTTTCACATCCCAGACAATATCAAGGCTACAAATGCACTACTGCTTTTTGAACATGAAAAACACATACATTATCAGGAGCCTTTGGACACCAGCATTTTTAGCTGAATCACTCTTATAATAGATTTTAGATTTCCCCTCACAGTATCTGTCCTTCATTTCATTATCCTTTTCACTGTAACTTAAGAAAAGCAAGAGGCAGAAAATTCGCAACTTACAGTTCTGCCACTCTTTGTAACATCTTCTGAGCATATCTATTTATTTAGAAAGAAAGAGAGACTTCTGCTAGTCAGTAAAATGTAGAAAACCCAGTCCCTGCAGTTAAACAGGCCTGGTCCTTAGGCCAGGTTTGTACCAAGGACTAATCAGTTCCTGGCAGTCTATCAGCAGACACAAATTCCAACCAGCTCCAGATCCTGACCAGCTCCAGCTTTAAATCCAAATGTCTCACATGTTGAGTGCCTTTCCCTTGTGTCCCAGCTGCCTTTTCTTTAGATTAAGTTTTGCAGTCAGCCAAGTGTTAGGACCAGTTTCCCTCCCTGTGCCCCTGGAGGTGTGTGATACCACCAGGCAACTTTGGAGTGAAAGAAAGCAGAAGTGTTTCATAGTGTTTCCCTAGGACTGGATTCACAGACCAGCTGCACAGTTCCTCAGCAGTTCAAAAGCTATTTACACCTAAAATGCAGTAATTAAACCCAATTACAGTGCAGTGCAATTCTAGGACAGGTAAGATTGGCTGCAAGGGTCTTGCCCCAGCTCTCAGGCTGAAATCTGAGGGTGCCTGAGCTGGGCTGAGCATTTGTGTCTTCAGGCAGCATTTCTATGGTGACCCCGGAGCTTTCCTTGGCTGAGACGTGTGGGATTGAGGGCTGGGCCCAGGAAGCTGCTGGGGAACCCTTCCATGCTGGTTCCTCAGGAGGGCAATGCCACCAGCTCTGATCCCAAAGCATTTCCCTGCCTTTGCTAAGGGAACAGCAACAGCAGAACCCATTGGCCACCCAGCAGCACCACACGTGTTCCCTCACTGCCCTTGGCCTTCTGTCCACAGCAGCTCCTTCAGATGCTTTTAGGTTTCCTGCAGCTCACTTGCTTTTAACTACATCCCTCAACAGCAACAAAAAAGAGTCGACAAATGAGTGTGATAAACCTGACATGTGCAGCAAATGCCTGAGAATATGCTGATTTCCTTAGCCTCTAATAAAAGTTAAAACCTAAGAGGGTTTCATCCTTTCCAGCACATTCAGACTGTATTTTTTTTTCCCATTACCTCAGCTAAGATACAAGGCAGACCATGTTCAATGTGGGTGATAAGAAACAAAAAGGGACTTGTTTTTCTGCTGCTGGCAGTCTGGCAATCACTGCAGCCCCTTGGGGGGAGCTTCCCTCTTCCCACGTCTCTGGAGAAGTGCCCATGACATGGAGCTCCCCCGTTCCCCTGGGGGCACTGCCCCTGCACAGGTAGCAGCACACCCCTGAAAAGGAATCACAGCAATCCCCAAATTCTTCCAGAGGATCTGGAGAGGGGTAGCACCCACTCATGTTCCAGGGGTGTTACACCCCTCCCCACACCCCAGGGACACCCATCAGTGTTCCCATGTGCCTGCAGCACTGTCAGCCTCCCCCACAGCTCAGCATCTTTCACTCCAATACTTATTTGCACTATCTGCCAGCTCTGACTATTTAAAGCAATCAGAGATTTACATCAGGAGACTTTAAATATAGAAGTAATTTTCTGTAAACTCTTGCCTTTATTGCAGGAAGGAGAAGGGAGGGAAAAGCCTTTCTTTTTTTAGACTTGGCAGGAAATAAGCAGTTAAATAAGTGAATACTATAAAATGAAAATCTCAAAGTGATTACAAATATGAAAGGAGTGAACACCAAATTGAAAGAGCCATTTAATCAAGATAAAGTACAGAAATCCAGCAATTGGCCTCTTTCCATGATCCTGTGGAGATGTGCAGAGGAGGCAGCTCCCTGCAGCATCACCAGTCTCAGCTGCTTGGCTGCTGAGTGCCCAAACCCCAAAGTCTCCCACCCTTTGCAGCTTCTCACATGCAAAATGCCCTGCTTTATGGATCACCCTTGATGTAAAGTGGCTTTAATTATTCAAGAACTGAAGTAAAGATGAAAAAGTAATTGCATTTTAATTGCTCTAATAATGGCAGGAAGCTGCACTGTGACTTAAATACTGAAAGGTGAAGATTAAGACTGTTTGTTAAAATGCCTCTCATACAGCTTCTTAGTATTTTGTGCCAGTCTTCCCTCATTTCATAAACAGTCACACCAATGTATGCCAGGTTTATTCTTAAACTCCTGAGATGGTTTGGTCTGTTAGACAGTGATATCTGCAATATGGAGCTTTTTACCATAAGCAATTTTAAGGTTGAGGGATTTTCTTGTAATGTACCAATACCAGACTTCTCAGCTTGAGATATTTGCTTAGCAGACATGTACAGCCTGGGCAACAAGGGCCCTTCGGGGATGGGGGATGGCAGAGGGAGTTGCAGGGGTGGTGTTACAGGGAAGTCACCTTGTCCTCGGGCAGCACCCAGTGCTGACACACAGAGGGCTCTGGGGCCAGGGGCAGCTGGTCTTGGGCTTCCCTGTTATGTACAACCAGCACACAAAGGTGGTTTTGTGCACGAGATTTTGGAATGGGAGGGCAGGGCATTACAGAGGATTTGTTTTCCTCTCACTGTCCTTTATGTGCCCGAAATGCTAAAGTGTCAGTGGGAACAAACCCCCTCGGCCAGACCCATCCATGGGACCTGATCCCGGCTGCCAAAACGGCACTTGGGAAATGAGTGTGCCAGTCACTGCTGGGTACTGTGTGCCACCTCGGGGTGTCTCAGCCGGCTCCTTTTCCTTCTGCCAAGGGAGTTTTGTGCTTTTGTTGCCGTCTCTGTCACAAGAGCAGGCTGATTCCTCCCCACAGAGCACAGCTCTCCCCTGCTCTGCTCCTGTTCCTGCTCCCCGGGCACTGCCGGGGCAGCCAAGCGAGCAGGGGCAGGGAAGGTGCCAGAGGAATGAGGGCTGAGGGCACTGCCCACTGTGCCAGAGGAATGAGGGCATTGCCTGTTGTGCCAGAGGAATGAGGGGTGAGGGCACTGCCTGTTGTGCCAGAGGAATGAGGGCTGAGGGCACTGCCAGCTGTGCCAGAGGAATGAGGGGTGAGGGCACTGCCTGTTGTGCCAGAGGAATGAGGGGTGAGGACACTGCCAGCTGTGCCAGCCCGGGCTGGGACCGGTCTGGCTGTGAGCTGAGCAACACCAACACCTCCCACCCCACACCCTTCAGGGCACAGGGAGGTGTCCAGACAACTGCTTGCAGTGACTGACTCCAGGCAGTCATTAGCCGCACACAGAGCCAATGACATCCAGAAACACACCACCAAGAGAAAGGTTATCGAAACAATTTTTAAGAAACAATGTAATGTACAGCTGGAAGTGAACGTCACTCCCTCCCTCGCCCTCGCTCCATTTCTGCTTCCCTTCAGTGGTTGTGATGCTCAGCACGAGTTCAATACTCATGGAGGTTGTGCAGCATTTTCATAAGCAATCCCAAGAGAAGTCCTGAAGTTATAAAAATGTTATCATAAGGGGGGTTCGTTTATGCTGGAAGAATCAGTAATTTAAATTACAAATCAAAATGGAAGAAAATATATCTATCTATTAATTAACTAATTGTTAATTTTAATCAAGGTGAAAATAATCTATTGGCTATGCCTCAGCAGATCCCTGCACTGGACTGCTGCAGGTTGGGCAGACCCAGCTCCCCCCAGGAACAAAACCACACTGGAACTGGAAGTGACGGTGGGGCTGAGATGAACCCTCGGTGCAAAACTGAAAGTGGGTGAGATGAAGCTTGTTGAGAAAAGATTTTAACTAAGTTAACTAAGTTAAAAGCAAGAGTAAACATTAAAGACACTCTTCAGCCCCATGTAATGGGAATACCACCATAGTTAAGGCTGAAATGCAATTTGCATTCAAAAGCAGGGAGAAATTATTGTAGTTCACATTTCAGTGAATGAAATTCATCTGATGAATTAGCATATGTTGCTGTGAGACAATTTCCCATTTCAGAGGAAGCCAAATTTTGTGCACATGGCTTTAAAAATAAAATATTTTCCGGTTTTTGCAGAAATACTCTCAAATGTTCCTTCCTTTAAATACTGTCTATCTTCCCTGCATGCCATTGGGGAGTCCTGCCCAGGGGAACCCCGATTCCTCATGCAATATGGAAATTTTGCCCAACCTCCTAAGTTCTTACCGAGTGGGGGAAAGGCTGAGGAGGCCATTTGTGGGCATGGGAACAGGAAGATGCAGTTACCCTGAGGAAAAGGGCTGCTGTGGGACCAGGGCAGGAGGAAAGGGGCAGCAGCTGCACAGGGTGAGCTGCAGCCCCCCACGAGCAGAGGGGCAGACCACCACATCCAGAAACATCACCACACTTCACCTCAGGAAGCCTGGGGCCCCTGCAAGGCACTGCTGCCTCATGCATAAAGCATCCCATAATAGATTCAGCACTGGCTGTAGCTCCATCCTCCTCAGCAAGGAGCCAGCCAGCACAGCCCCTTGGCAGCAGGGAATGCTGAGGGCTGCTCCAGCTGGTCCCTCCCTCCTGCCCTGCTGCAGCTTCATGCTCTCTCCTTGCAGGGTAATTCCAGGACAATGGGACACATCAGACCTGACAGCACATCAACATTCAACAGACCACAAGGAAACCAAGCTGATTAGAAGAATGGAGCACCTCTCCTATGAAGAAAGGCTGAGAGAATCAGGATTGTTCAGCCTGGAAAAGAGATGGGTTAGGGGTGACCTAATTGTGTTCTTCCAGCACCTGAAGGGAGCCTGCAAGGGCCTGGAATGACAGGACAAGGGGGAATGGCTCCAAACTGAAAGAGAGCAGGTTCAGATTGGATATTATGAAGAAATTCTTTACTCTGAGGGTGGGGAGGCCCTGGCACAGGTTGCCCAGAGAAGCTGTGGCTGCCCCATCCCTGGAAGTGTCCAAGGCCAGGTTGGATGGGGCTTGGAGCAACCTGGGCCAGTGGGAGATGTCCCTGCCCATGGCAAGGGGTGGAAGTTGATGATCTTTATGTCTCTTCTAACCCAAACCATTCTGTGATTCAATGATTTTAAGAAATAGGGAGATGTTGCCAATGGCCATGTGATCTTGAAACCCCAGCTCATGCCTGTCATCCCACATCACACTGAGCACCCCCCAAGAAACATCTCTGCCTCTGATTTAAAGATCCTTCGAGCACAGGCAAGGTTTTCTCCCTCTGTGCAGCCACTCTGGGGCTGGCCAGACAAAGGTAAAACTCACTCCCGTGCTGTGAGAGCCCCTGAAGCATTTTTCATAACACCCTTAAGTGACAAGTGACCTGCAGTAATTGCAACATTTTCAGGGTCACCTCAAAAAGATGCTGCCATGATCCAGCACAGCTGCAGAACTGGACTTAGTCTCACAAAAACAACCTTTCTCACAAGGTGTTTGTGCTTCCTGCTCCTTCTTCAAATGCAAGTAAAACAAATACCTTATTGTTACCATTAAAAATTCAGCACCTATACTGTTTAAGCCATCAAAGCTATTATGAACAAAGTGCTAACATATTTTAAAGTAATGAAGCAAGCACAGTATCTAACAGTGAGGCCATTGCATTGTTTTTGGCAAGTGCAGCAAAAGGATGAAATTATATTTGTGACAAGGGACATCAATCCATTTGAATATCAGCTCTATTAAACAGGAAAACAGCGAATGCATCAGCTCTACAACACCTCTGACAGTGTGCTGAGGAAACTGTTTGGAAGGGTCAGTAGTTAAAAACAGAGCAGAATAATTCTCACACTGCTGCCTTCACAGAAAGCTCCAGAAGTAATATACCTTTATAAGGAAATTTAACTATGGAAATTTATTCCATGAGAATTTTCCTTTCTTCCATCATAGTTGTTTGGGTTTTCTTTTTGGTTTCAGATTATGAAAATGATTATTCAGAGGGGAAAATAGCATCGTACAGATGCCACTGTGCAAACAGTAATTTTCAGAGGAGTAAAACATTATCATCAGAGAAGATGGCAATTTGATTTACCAGTGAACAGACAAGGAAACGTGAGAGCAGGAGAATAAATCTGAGCTGTGCTGGGGTGAACTCACCTGTGGCACTGATGTGGCTGATGTGCAGAGCCTCCTGCTGTGCACTCTGGCAGGTTGGCCATGGCAGGGATGAAAACAGCCCCCATTTCCCCCTGGCTAAAGACAGCTTCCTTGAGACCACAGAGCCTCTGCTAAAGGACAGTTCAAAGGGCTGTATGTTACACCAATCCTCCTGAAATTCAGCTCAGTTGCCTTAAGAGAAGTTTCTGTCTCCTCTTCATGCCATCAGTTTCCATTTCTAAGGCAGAGACCCTTCAAAACCCCGTTCCCATCTCAGCCCAGGCTGGGCCCTGCACTACAGCTCACACACCACCCTAAGCCTCATCACAGCCCATCACAGCCAATTCCAGTGCAGGCACAGGGAGAGCACTTCCCAGAAAGCTCAGCACACTGCCAGTGGCCTCATTAAGCAGAGGGCACCTCACTCCCCCGAGGCACAGGAGCAGCTCGTGGGCCATTAACCAAACCAGGGCTGCCTGGGACACGGCTTGGCCAGGGTGAGCCATTGCCCTGGCAAGGGAACAGCAGAGAGCAGGGAGGTTAATTAGTCCATACTTTAATTAATTTGCCGTTCCTAATATATGTTACAGATACAGTCCTGAAGTCTTGCTTATCTGACAGGATAAATTTATTACATGTCAAATGGGCAGCATATGCCCTCCCAGCCAGCTGTGCCCATGTGTGCAGAGACAGAGCTCTGATCTGAGTGCACCTGGGAGAAGGCATTTTGGTCTCCAAGGCTCGGCCTCTCCTCTTCAGACTGGCTGTTAATCCAGTCTCAGACAGGCATCTCTAGGTGAGGCTGTCTTTGCTCTGTGTGGGCTTCTTTGCCTGTGTGTGCACACTGCTGGGGTTTCTTGTTGCTGGAAACAGTCACGTTTGAGGCTGCCACCTCCTCTTCTCTTCCTTTCTGCTGCCTCTTTTGCAACAGAGGGAAGGAATGGTTCGGTGTCTGTGGGGAGCCCTGACCTCGGGCAGAGCTGCTGGTTTGCAGTTCCTCCCGTATCCTGCCACATTCCTTTCCACACTGGGAGCAGCACCAGTGCTGCCCCTGCCACAGGCACAGCACAGCTCCACTGCTGCCCTGCCTGCCCTCCTCCCAAAGCACAGACACTTCATTTCAAGCATGAGAGGCATCTCACTGAACGTGAAGAGATGCACATGGATTTGAAATTACTCCTCTGGACAAATGCCTGCAGGGGCAAACTGCTGCCCCATACTCAGCTTAGCCTGAGGAGCCAGACCCTAAGATGTCACATCCCCCATAAGAGCTGTACTCTAAAAGGGAAGAGTTTAGCCCCAGAAATCAGCAGCTGGCCGTGCTGACACAGGTGCCAGCCTTCCAGTGGCTGAGGAAGTGGGGGTGCTCACAGGGAAGTCTGTGCTGCCCTGGATCTGTATTTCAGCGCTCAGCACCTGCCCCCTTCCCACCACAGACAGGGTAGAAGTCCAAGATCTAGTGCAGAATGGGGGGAGAAGGAGCTGAGGGAATCACATCTGAGTGTTTCCAACCACAACTGACAGCAAACCTGGGCAGCACACACAGAGCTCCGTGGCATCCACGCAGAGGAGCTTGTTTGAGCCAGAAAGTTGGCCTTGGAGACTCTTGAACCAGCTGGGAATATTGATGTGATTAACAGTGATTCGATTTGGAAATCAATGTGAAGGAGATGTTTGCTTGCTTTGTCCAATTCAGCCCATGAAATACTGGCTTCAATACAGGGAGAAATTCAGCTGAGGCAGGAAGGGGGTTTGGAGGAGGGGTGGAGTGGGGTGTGTTTGTTATTTTATCAGACATCCGTCTGGACTCTAGCTGGAAAAACTTAAGCATTCAGTGAAATGTTTTATGTGTGTCTATAATAATCTGAACAAAGGAACAGCTGACAGCTCATGATCAGTTAAAGATAGAGCAATTTCTATTTAGCAATCTTGTGATTGCATTTTCTGTACCTACGTGCGAGGCTTCCTAATTGTCATGTGGCTTTGGTTGCAGTTTGGCTGCAAATGAAACACTATGAATTTACAGGAAACCAAACACAAACACTAAGTCTTTAAGAGGAATATTAAGAAGCCATTCTCCTGGGTCACAGAGCAAAGAGGCTGCATATGCACAGCCAGGTATAAATTGTTGGGCTTATATTCTAACCCTAGGAGGAGTGATAATTCATCACAGCTAATTTGAATTGGAAAGGAAGGAAGCATTTTTTAAAATTCAGTCACATTAAATTGTCTCTTCCACTTTAGCTTCAGGGAGCTGCTTCTGCCAATAACTCCTGGGAGCACTGCAAGAACCCCTGGGTAAAATCTTGTGGTGGGGACTGGGAAGCAAACGAGTAAGCAATTGATAAATGATCTCTCCTGACATTAATATGTTTTTTGAAATACATGGAAAGCTCAGTGATGAAATCCCAGATTCCATATAATCCCAGACTGCACACATTAATTTTGCTGAGTAGCCACTTGCCCCACTATAAAATATCAACAGCAGGAAAAGCAGTAAATGACACCCCAGAGCAGAAAGCTTGTCATCTTACTGTTGCCTTTGGGGAATCTAACCTTAAAATCAGCAGCTTTGTCAGTCCTAATGTAATTATTTCATTACTCACTGTGGGAAATTGAGGTTGTTCCCACCCACCCCCCACGCAACAGGTTACTCAGATTCCCATGAAACACTTGGTCTCTCCATTTAGTTACTTTGGAGCTGCAAGACTCTCCCTGACTTGAATCAGGATAGAAGGCTGACACTGAGTCTGTGCTGAGCAAGAGAAGCTGATGGAATACAGCAGCAGCACAGCCCTGGCTTTGTGTGGATCCTTCCCAGCACAGCCTGCCTGGGCTGGACCAGGGGCTCTGCCCACAGCAGACAGACCTGGCTGCTGGTGCCCATCCTCACAGCTTCCAGGGCAGCACCTCTCTTTGGGTACAAATGGAGGGGCTGGAGGCTGTGTGAGTTGTGCTGGGCAGAGAGCTGAGCACTGGCTTTACTCAAAGGACAGGAAGGTGCCCATGGCTCACTGGAGTCACTGACAATCTTGGATACCCTCTATTGAGACTGCTCACAGACATATCCTTGCCATCCCTAGGACCAGCTTCTCCCTAGTAGCTGTTCTCCTAAACACTAAACCTTCTACCTCCTCAGAAAGTTGTCACCTTTCTGATCCAGTTCCTGACCTGGTAGAAACAACCCACCTCCCTTTGAGGCAGGAAATCACACTGCAAGGTTACCACCACAATTTTGGTATATCCATGCAGGCCTGGACTCCTTTGACAGAAGGATTTCACCAGTTGAAGATACCTCAGTGCCCTTAAGCAGTGGGACCACTACAGCTCTGCCTTCTGTGCCAGGACATTTCCCCTTCAAACAGCTCAGGAAAGTTGAAATAGCTACAGACCAAAAGAGGTGCCAAAATATCAGCTTATAGAAGATGCTCTGCTGCTTAGAGCAGATTAACTCATTTTGCATACAAAAAGCACTGAATGGAAACATTGAGATACTCTATATTTGGACACTGGGCAATACCAACATAATCCAACGAAAAGCAGAACAATCCTGCAGTGGAAAACGTCATCAGCAGTGAGGCTGAGCCCAGACTGCAGCACTTAGCAAGTTGAAATGATCACAGCACTTTGGGCTGTGATTGCCTTACACCTTAGAGGCTTTTCACCAACCTTTTTTCTGCAACTGAATTCTTCGGGCAGTAGACAATTTGAGGAGTGATTCAATTCACTGCAGTCTCCTCCTGAGTCATTACTGAAGCAACTCTTCTACAAAGGTTAACCATTTTATACAAATGGCTCTACCTTTGGAGATGGGATGCAACTAGTTGGTCACAGCTAGACATTCAGACAAAATGGACTTCAATTCTCACATGTGAGATCCATCTACATCCACTGATTTTTATTTCAACAATTCAGTGCTATCTCTCAGCCTCTTTGTGCAACTCTTCAGTGAGGCTCTTTATCTTTTTGTCATCTATTTGTAAAATTTACTCACATGAAAAAGACCTACATGATTTGGACAGCAGCCAAAAAGAATGCCTCTGCCATTAAAATTATTAACTAATTTGAGCAGTTCTTCGATACTGGCAGCAGAGGAGATTTGTCCCTCTCCTGTGTATGGAGAAGAAGCATTTTTGGTGCTTCTGTGCACTGTGGAAAGGCAGCTCTACTCACAGCAGGGCAGTGCCAGGTCAATTGTTTCTATTTCTGTAATATGCTCTCCTAGCACAGCACCTGAAGTGCTGCCTCTTTTGTCTCATCAGTGGGGATGGGGAGTGGCAGACACACAGCACCAGCTCTCACAGCCTCCATGGGGCCGGGTCCTTCAGTCTGGGTCCGGTCAGAGCTGCACAGAAACTCTCCTTGGCTGCAGCAGGCCAGCTGCACCCCCAGCCCGGGAGGCACTCCCTGTTAAGCTCAGCACTACCCAGGCTTCTGCACAGGCCCAGCTGCCCTTAATTCCAGCACCATTCCAGACTAACACATCACTGCCTGCAAAGCACTGGCTGAGCCATACCCCAGCTTCGTGTGTGGGTGAGATAAACACTACACAGGAGCCTGGCTTTGCCTATTAAGGTGTTTGCCCTGTTGTTCCCACCGACATCAGCGCTGCTGACAAAAAGCAAGCAATGCATTTTAATAAATCTGAAGAGCTGTGCTTGGCTTCCCAAGTAGCTCTGCAGGCAGCTCCACAAAAGGGCCCTACACACTGCTGCAAACCAGGCGTCTGCAGGGAAGGGGCAAGGAGATGAAGCAAATGTTTCTGAGATTCAGATCACCAATCTTCTGTGCAAACACACAGTCCCTGCAGCAAAGGCAACTGCTCTTCTGATTAAACAAGCCTGGGATCACTGAATGTCTTTTCCTGTCAAGTCCAGGAAAGGAAGGGGATAAATTCCCAGTGCCAGTCATTGGAAGTAATGGTTTAGAGAACACCTCCTTTACTGACTTTACCACCTGTAAACTCTTTGCTAAAACCAATCTTTTAAAGCAGAATCCTAAATACATAGAAAGCCTGGGGAATGGTTTGGGTTGGAAGAGACCTTGAAAATCATCCAGTCCCAGCCCCCCTGCCATGGGCAGGGACACCTTCCACCAGCCCAGGTTGCTCCAAGCCCCATCCAACCTGGCCTTGGACACTTCCAGAGATGGGGCAGCCACAGCTTCTCTGGGCACCCCGTGCCAGGGCCCCTCCAGGGAAGAATTTCTTCCCAATATCCCATCTCCCCCCCCCTTTCAGTTCAAAGCAAAGGTTCATTCCGTGCGTTTCACGCTCTAAAATGCCGGTCAGACCCTCGCACCCCCGGTGTGCCCCCCGTGCTGCCGGCACCGCTGTCCCTCGCCCCGCGGAGGCGCAGAGCCCGAGGTGTTGGAGAGCGGATTCCCGGTTCCCGTGGCGCTCCTGCCCCCTCCTGGCAAAGCCGGAGAAGTCCCGCAGTGCCCGAGCTGCGGGATCGGGATCGGAGCCGGGACACGCGAACCCCCCCGGCTCCTCTCCTGCTCCAGCAAACGGGCCCGTTTTCAGATTCCCAGCCGGTTGGGAGCAGTTTGCATCACAGAACTGGGCTTTATCACCAAATCATTTCTCAAAGGCAATTTATATGAGCCGCTTTTATTTAGCAGAAGTTCAGAGCACTCGTGCAGTTGCTTTTTTTCCTTTTCCCTGAGGATGTGAGCTGCAAGATTAAGAGAAAAATCACAGAAGGAAAGTAAAGTCAAACAGTAGAAATGCCAGAGCTTGCCATGTGTCTAACCAGGATGGAGTAATGAAATTTTAAACACTAACTAGGAAAATTACAGAGACTAATTTCAATGTTACCAACCCACCAAATTTAGCTGGAGAGCCCCTATGAAAAGATGGAGAGTAATGGGGCTTCAAACTCTTAATTTATTAAATAACTCTTAATGTATTAAATTAGAGAAGGACTAGATATGTTGGAAACACCACTCTGTGTCTGAATAAAGGCAGCTGGGCAGGTCAGAGACAGATTTTTAAAGGCTCCTAGAAATAGTTGTACATTTGTTTCAGTGTAAGATATCCTACAAGAACTGCAGCTCCACCAGACCATCAGTGCAACAGGTAGAACAATATGAGCAGCCACAAGCTGCTCTGGCAGCAGCAGCATGACCTGAGCAGTGCTGAGAAGGTGCAACAATTCAGTGGTTCCTTCAAACAGTCTTTGAAAATACCTTTCCTAAGTTGTAGTTCATGTTAATCCCTTGCAGTTGTGACCTGCTGTTAGAATTTGTTTCCATGTTTGGAGTAGTGGGGGGGAAAGACTCATTTTTTTTCAATGGGAAACTACAGAACAAACCAAACATTGCTGGCTCCTTTCCAAATTGCATTTTTCCTTCCATTATAGTTTCGCAGCAAAAAGCACTGAACTGCTGAAAAGAGTTGGATTTACCTACATCTCCTTGTCATAAAAAGTGACAGAGAAAGTTCCCACTAAAATGAAACTTAAGCCAAGGGGTATTGCCAGCTGCAAGTTAATTTATACAGGACACAAATGCTCCTGGAGCAGATTATCCCACCCTCATTCCCTATCTTTGGCCTGCTAATTGTGTTCACTTCCCCCAACTACTGAAAGAAGCCAGTCTGAGTGTAAAACCCACAAACAAACCAGAAAAGCATAACAAGGTGTGCTGGAGCCTCTAACACAGCTTCTTGGCTGCCTCTGTGCAAACTGTAGATCGTATTTGTTTTAAGTTGAAAGACTTGGCTCGTGGTGTGACTGCCTCAGCACCCTCTCCTGAAGTAGCTGGTGTCAGTGCTGTCCCCAGGCTGGCACTGATCCTGCCATGCTCACAGCCCACGGAGGGCAGTGCAGGGCAGCCCTGTGTCTGCTGCACATGGCACCCCCAAAAGAGGCAGCAGAGCTCTAATCCTCAGGCTGACCAGGTTAGTCTCTGCATAAGAGCCAGTGGAGGACAGGACAGACATGACTGGATGATGTCCCTGCAGCTCTTTCCTGCTGTGCTGGTTTCTAAGGGACCTCAGCTCTCCACACTCCTGCACCTTCAGCCACACTGCCACACACCCTTTGACATGTGGTTGCACCATGATAGGGAAATCTTACAACATAAAGCTGCTAAAGCCCAGATCCAGCCCCAGGCCCTGCATCTCCCTGATGTCTGTTAGTGCCTCTCAGCACATTGCATAGCCTAGACTAGGGGATTCCTTAAGGTTCCACCCAGCCTTGTTTTCTTTGATCCTTATAATTCCATATTGAGGCAGAAAATTCCCATTCCAATATAGATATAATTCCAGCCCCTTTGACAGCTTTTCCAAGCTCCATTAGAGCTTCACAACCCTGAATAAAGCATCGCTGGTTCAGTGCAGTCAATGGACTGCAAAGTTGCATCACTTGATTTAATCTCCTTTGCAGAAGGGCAATTCCCCTTCTAGAGCCCTACCTGTCTAACAGGCAGATACTCTGCTGTGTCCTGGTACTGTCTCCTCTGATTACAGCAACAGACACAGCCTGTGGAAGTCCAGGAGGAGAGTGGAGACAATGTCAGTCCTCCAAAATGCAGAATGGGAGAGCTAGAGTGGGTTGGATGTTCCACATCCTGTGCATGTTTTCTTTTAGATGTATTGTGAGAAATGTGATCAATTCAATTCTTTTCTTTCTACAGATTAAAATAAAGAAACACAAAAATCCTCCTTGAATACCTTGATAACACCTCCTCAGCTGGGTCATTATAACCTACTGTGAGGCATTTCCAAAAATGAACATTTCACCGTGTGGGCCAGGAATAATGTGAGTCCAGACAAAAGGTGCCAGTGCTCAGTTATACAATCCCAAGCTAGCTGAGGACTGCCTGCCCACATCTCAGACACCTTCTTCTGCAAACCAGTACCTTCAAACCTGCCCAGGAAAAAGCAAAAACAAACAAAACCTCAAGAGTGCTGGGGCAGTGCTCACCTACAGCAGCCAAAACCCCATCACTAGGAGCAGAATTCCCTGCTGCAGCGCTGGGAGCTGCCTTGTAAAAAGCCTTTGCTGTTATAGCTGTAATTACATAAATCCCTTCGATGCATTTGTGTCAAAGCCATTGATCAAGAAGCAGCATTAATTAGACCTAATCCACACTGCGGAGGCACCAGAACAGATCATCACGCCTCGAGGGGGTTTAGGGCAGCAGAGGGTGCATCTCAGCAAGGCTGCCTTAATTTTATCCTCATGGTTTTGAAGGTGTGAAAGCACAGAGGAAAAGAAGAGGGAAGAAAACAAAAGAAAAGAAGCAGCTTTGCAAATTTACTTCTTCCAAGGTGAGTTGACTGTGAGGTTAAAACCTACAGGGACTGTTCCTGGACAAACTGAGTACACCCTGAAAAGTTTGTGCCTTTGAGAAAACCCTTCAGTATCTGGGAGCTACTAAATAACCTCCCTGCAAGCACATCTATTTGTTTCTTTCAGAGGAGGCAAACACCAAGACACTGCACAGGCAAAGGAATAAATAACCCCCTGGGTTATTGACTGAGGAAAGCAAAGCCTGGCATCCCTGGCAATGCTCCAGCCTCGTGCCAGCACAGCTGGGGCCCTGTCCCTCCAGGTGCCACTGCAAAACCAGTGTCTGCCAGACAGAGTGGGAGGCAGGCCCAGACAGGAGGGAAGAGCTGCACTTGGAAAGTGCCCCAGGGTTTAGTCTCTGAAGAGTTAAAGAACCAGAGGAATCTTACCCAAAACAAAAAACATTTTAAAAAATAAAAGCAAAGCAGCAGCTCTCACAGCAAAAATGCAGCTCCAAAATTAATGAGATTTTGATAACCCCCTTTAAAAATGGAATATTTCCATTTTAAAATGCACAAAGACTAAAATCTTCATAAATATCCTATTAAGAAACCTCTGATGCTGTTTTAGAGTTTCAGTTGAAATACAGTGCATGAAGGTTGCCATAGCTACAGGCAAATTTTTAAATAACTGTTTTTCATCAGAGCAGCTGCAGTATCATGCAGAACCGAGGGTGAAGTGGGGGAGCTGGAAGGAGTCCGACCAACTTCAAGCTCCTAATCAAGTGACTCTGAGATTTCACAAACACAAAAACTTTTCATATGCTTTCTGCTTTTTAAAGAAAATGCTGCCCTTTGTAGTTTGGCAGCACCCCAGCAAATACTGTCAGCACTGTGTGAGACCTCAGGCAAGAGAAGAGCTTTGTTCTCATGCTGAAAAACAGGAACATCTGCACTGCTGAGGCCCAGCCTGGTCAGGTGCCCGGGCACTGAGGGATGTGCTGTGCCCTCTGAGGGACATGAACTGCTTGACTGACAGCAAGCGGCCTCAAAATGCCCCAAGAGCCACAGATTTCCATATCCAGGGAAAACTCTTCCTTGCCTGAGCTTGCCCAGGAAAACACAGAAAGGAAAGGTGGAAAACAAGTGAAGGTGTAAAGCACTGGCAGGAGGCTTTTGGGGTGGGGTGTGATTTGGGGGGTCCTGCCCCCACTGGTATTTGGGGCCTTGGGTGTCAGGAGGTGTTCTCCTCTGCTCCAAGGTCTCTCCCTGGCTGGAATGGGCAGAGCAACATCCTGTGCATCAGTGCAAGCAGGACATGGACCTTTCTGCACTGTGGGCACCCATTCAGAACAGGGCTGAGCTACAGACAACACCAGTGATGTGTCTCCTTTCAACCAGTGATATTCACTGTGGCAAAACTCCGGGAAAACCTCAAATAGATTCATTTTGTGGCCTCAGCCAAGTATGTCCCTGTGTCCCAGACTGAAAACAAACATAAATAAAGAATAAAATTTCTCATAGGAATACCAAGAGCTTTAACCCCACCACAGCAGCAATTGAATTGCTATCTCTGGACAGTGGGAATTCTTGGCTGGGTTTGGTTTTTCTCCCTAAACAACAAATTAATGATCATTCTTTAATACACCATTGTAAATCTGAAAGAATAATCCCAGTGATGATTATTTTTACACAAATTGGTTCATTTATCTGTGACCTCTTCTCAGAGGTACCTCCACAGCACAGGGGGGGTGCTGCCTGTGTTGGGCAGTGATGCACAAAGGCTGGTGGTGCTCAGCCACCACCTGCACAGCAGTGGAGTTCACAGGCAAGCAACAGATATAAATCCATGCAGACAAATCTTCTGGGCAAGGTATTTTTAGTTCAAATCTGATTTCAAAACTTCCTTTAGATCTTAAAATGAAACTGCTTCCTTTCCTGATGACTGTGTGTTTGTTTGTTCCAAAGTGCTTTATGGGGTAAAAGAGAAGAAAAAAAAAAAGGGGAAGAAAGGAAGAAAAAAATTCTAAAAATTTTAGAAAAAAAAAAAACAAACAGAAAAAAACCCCATCATAGCACAGTCTTCTAACAAATTACATTCCTTGTCTAATTCCAAGTCCTCAAGAAAGTGTCCAAGGCCAGGCTGGACAGGGCTTGGAGCAACCTGGTCTAGTGGAAGTGTCCCTGCCCATGGCAGGGGCTGGAACTGCAGGATTTTTCAGGTTCTTCTCCAACCCAAGCCATTCTATGATACTATGATGCTATAATTCATAGGTGCTGAGGCAGTGTAAGTACAATCTTAACACAGAATAGGAAAAAAAAGTGGAAAAGTCCCTCATTTTAGAAACCAGAAACTTGATGGCAGGCAGAAATCTCTCAGTGCCTCGGTGAGATCCTGGCACAGCCTGTTCTGCTGCCTTTGCCCAACACCCCTCCCCAGGCTGGCAGTAAGTGACTAGAAAATGGAAAACAGACTTGAGTAACAGAAAGACGACCTAGCAAATATCTTTCATCATGTAAATTTTAAAAGTGTCTCTTTGCCAGTGTGAAACAGCCTTGTACTGCAGCATGAGGGAGGGATGCCAGTGAACAGGGAATTCTATCCTGGAGTCCATGTATCCTGTCAAAAGGACAGACCTTCCAGGATATCTTTAGGTATTACCTTCTCTGATGTAGAGGTTTTTTTAAGGGAAAGTAACTGAAGATAAAAAAAGGACAACCTGCTGTATGGTTGGGCTGCCAGAAGAACAGATTGTGAGTCACTGCAAACTCGTGGCCTTAGTCAGCATATTGCAAGTCCGTAGCCTTTAAGCCCTGCTGTTCCTTTTCCAAGGCAGATGAGAGGCTTGTCAAAGCTGTGGTTTCCTTATATACACATGCACACTCATGCTCACATTAAAGTGCTATTTCTCTTGACTGTGCAGACATCAGGCTTGCTGAACCTGACAGAAGCTCATCATTTTCCTGGAAGCAGAAAGGGATGCCAGCCAAAAAGCTGAGCCACAGGCAGCAACAGATATCTTGTCTTGGAGTAGCCAAGGGCAGCAGTGCAGAGCCACCTCCAGGAGTGTGCAGGGCACAGCCACTCCTTGGAAACCTGGCATCCTGTGTGGGAATCAACACCTGCAGCCTGCACTGACACCTCCTCAGCATTCCCTGGACATCACCACAGTAAAGGAATGCAGAGGCTGAAGGAGAAGCTGAGGGTGGGAGGCAGCAGTATTAATGCCACAGGGCACCTTTGTCAGCTCACCTGCAATGTGAAACCTGCCAACACCCACAGACCTGTTCCTGCTGCAGCAGCTCCTCTCTCACTGCTGGCTCCACCATTTGCTTCCATTCTGCTTTGGAAGCAGCACTCAAACCCCTCCAGCACACAGGAGGTTGGCTTTTTATCACAGATTCAAGTATTATCTTGAAGCAAGGAGAACAGAATCCCAAGGGATGAGCTACAAAAACAAATAAACAAATGGAAAAAAAAAATAAATACTAAAGAAAAAAAAGAGAGATGATCCCACAATACACAAGGGGAGAAAAGCCAAAAAAAACACAAGAAACATGCCCTGAGAGAGGCAGGGAGGGATCAAGGACCAAGAAGTGGGGACAGAATGTGAGTCAAGGGAGGGGGAGGCAGCACACCACACGAGCAGGGGCAGTGGGTGGCACGGGGCTCTGCTCACAGAAGAGGAAGGATGCAGGTCTTTGTCCTCATTTGTTTGGTGTGAATAGTAAGCAGAAAACCACAAGTGAAGAGCAAAAAGCATGCAAAGAATTCAGGTCTGCTTCTCCATTTGAAGTGTTTGGGCTCTCAGTTTGTTCATCTGTAGGTAGCCTTGTTGCTCTGCCAGAGCTGTGTTTGGGTGATTCAGAACGAAATGAACACGGTGAGATCTGTGAATAAGCACCAGAAGGTGGCAGAGATCAGCTTGAAAGAGCCACGGAGAGGGGATACCATTTTAGCAAATGCTTTGCTTGCCCCAAAAACAAGGTTCAAATCTGTGGCAGCACTAACAAATATAACTGAATTCACCTAAATCGTTTTTCAAGAGGAAGAAAAGTACAACAAAAAAAAAAAAAACAGAGTTTCACTCTGAAATGAAACATTTGGAGATATGGAGATAATCCTTCAGAAGAGATGCAGTCATCAGAGTTGTGATGCTTCAATCTCTGCTGCTATAGCACACAGCTGGATGATTCAGTAAGGACTTGGATCAGTTAATACATGACACACTGTACATCTCACAGTGGCAGGAGATGAGCCACTGAGTCACTTTACCTTCAGCACCCTGACCCTGCACTGCCCTGTGCAGCTGGGGCACCCTGAGGGCTGCCCTGCTTATAGAAGCAGCATAAACTGCTGTATTGCCAGGCAGCAAATGAGACAGGCAGAAGTACACTGGTTTGAAAACACGTGCTGAAAATACTTTCTATCCTGCTGGAAGGGCACAGCACTGTCAGCAGGACAGTCTGGGATTTGAAAACTTATCCAGTTTAAAAATGTCAAGAATGTCTCAAAAGCAGATGCCTTATGCAAGGTTCAAAGGTAACTCTAGAGGCCTGGAGCTAAGGAAGAACACTGAATGCTTGGGCACTGCAGGGCTGAAAGGCAGCCTTGCTTCTGCTTTCAGAATAGCTCTGTACCTATTCATCTAATTTGTGCTCTCACCCAGCAGCAACTGGAGAGCTCAGAAACATCCAGGCAGCTGAGAGGGGAAAAAAGGCTTGAGAATAATGAACTCTGGGAACAACTTTTTCCTTCACCATTTGCCACACAAGCAGCTACGATCAGAACTTGCTCAGGACACAAATACCAACTCCCTTCTCATTACACACGGGCTGTGTGACTGTTTTCCTACCTGCAAGGCCATCATTCCTGGAGACCTGGAGCTCAAGGCTAGGCAGAAGTCTCCTGACTTTCACTGGACACAGGCAGTCCATGGCACTGGGGAGGTTCAGCACTGGGCAGATGTGGCTGCAAGAGTTTTGGTAGTGATATCCCACGTGCAGATCACCAAAGGTGTGGTAACCTGGGCTGTGAGGGTGTAGGGAGTGAGGAACCAAACCTTGGGGCACAATTAGCTCTGGCCCTCCAGGGACCCCCTCACCCCTCCTGCACCATCCCAGGCAGGAGCTGTTACCACAGGAACAGCCCTGGATGTGCTGCCCTGCTCACACCACGGGCACCTCTTCACCTCACACTTAAGCTTACTTAGAGACAACATCAGTAGTGCTGTTGTTAGTTCCTGACTTACTGTGGGCTTTTGAGGAAAAGGAAGCATTACTTACACCATTCCCTCACGGAGATGGGACTGCAGAGACTGCGCTGCCAACGCCCATCTGGATTTCACCCGCGGCCTGGTGTGGTCACACCTGCACTCCTCATCTCTGCCACATCCTGGCCTTCACTGCATCAAGTTTTGCACCCTCAGCCATCTCATATCCACCAGGCTGCCTGCATGTTGTAAAAGGTTCCATCTCTCTCTCTTCTTTCGCAGATTTTGCCAACGCTGACCTCAAACTTCATTTCCTTCTTCTGACAGGGATGATCGAGGAAAATAAAAAATAAAATTTCAGTATCATCCTTTGCTTTATGTGTTTCTCCATCTTGTTTAATGGATATTCCCGCAGCAGGAGCTGCTGGAACTGGTGAGCTCTTCCAAGAACTGTAATTTCTAGACTGGTGGGCACAATACATCTCAGACAGCCACACAGAAACTCTTCAATCCTTAGAATACAAATTTATATGAAAATTACATTAGTATGAAGGTACATCTGTATCCACAGGCAACAGTGATTATATCTGATTATTTTTAGTGAAAATACATATTCAGAATGAAAGGCACATGACAGTTTTAAGCTACTTAGCTGAACACGCTCTTCCTGCACCTGTGGGATTTTAGTATTTTTATGCTTTTAAGAGCATTGTACCACAGAGATAAGATCAGTGCATGATCCACTTTACTGAGTTGGAAAAATGTAATTTAGGAAGATGTTATTATTGCAGGAAAGTGGTGGAAAGCTCATTGGTAATCATAACTCTTTACATCCTTAAAGACCACGATTATTTCCCTGATCCCTGAATGAAGAATTTTAACGTAGGTCCTCCAAGAAAAAAAACATTAACCTGTGACTTGAACAAATCCCCCTGTAAGAGGATGGTCGTGCTACTGAGCCTTCAAACAGCACACATCCCTGATTACACTGGAGACTCCCTAATCCAAACCCTTTGGGAGCACATTGCCATCCCCAGGAGACAAAATCTGTGTTTATATGAGGGGGCTGGGGGGTGGTGCAAAGGCACATTCTGTACAGCCACAACGTGCATTGAAAACAGGTGCTTGGTATGAGACAAATCAAACCAAGCAAGAACTGCACAGCAGTGG
This sequence comes from Pachyramphus minor, assembly GCA_013397135.1. Lineage (NCBI taxonomy): Eukaryota > Metazoa > Chordata > Aves > Passeriformes > Tyrannidae > Pachyramphus > Pachyramphus minor. The sequence goes on along the minus strand of VYXB01008446.1, from coordinate 1,569,671 downwards.
CACTGAAGGCCAGCAGATCATCAGCTGGCACACTTGGTGTTCAGCCAGGGAGCTGCAGGGTTTCCCTGGCCCAGTGCAGCTCACCCCAGCTGTCCTTGGGAGCACTGCACCACGGGGCAATATTTGGGGACCATCATTCAGTCAGCAAATCTCAGGGATTTATAAGTGACCTTGACAACAATGAGAGGAAAGAACAAAGCTAGTTCAGCACTGAGAGGCAGCGCAGTGCCATCAGCTCAGAAGGGATTCAATGCCCATACAGGTATTTAACATGAGAGAGCCAGGCCTTGGCCATGAACCCGCCCTGTCCAAGTGAGTCCCACCAGTTACTCTTCCTCTCCCACTTGCTGCTCTCACCACCCAGAGGAGTCAGCGAATGATCAAGTGCTTCTTTGATCTCCTGTGTGTGAAGACAGAAATATCCAAGCTGAAGAACTGAGCCCCATGGGTCTGACAGGAGATTCAATTACAACCCATGGAATTCAGTTCTCAAAGCTGAGAATAAATGACACTCATTTCGAGCTGTCCCGACGCCCGGCAGCATCTCCCAGTCCTGCTGGCTCCCTCCATGCCTGGCCTTCTTCCAGGGGCTGTAAAACCTCCTCTGCAGCCAAAGCAGCTCTACCCAGACTGTAAGTCAGATGCAGAATAATGGCTCCAGGACATATATTTTAAAAAATAGACTGCTTTATATTTTGACATCGTAAGTGGCCACACACACACACAGAATGTGCTCTAACACAGAGCAGAATTTCTAGTACCAAAAAGAGACATTTATAGCCAAGGAGTATAAAAGTGTAAGATTTTGCTCTTTTCTGGAAGCCTTTGAGAATTTCAAATAGGTACATTTCAGCCATGTTCTGCTTCAACCCTTTATCAGCTTCACATGTGACATTCTCCATCCTTTCAGTGTCATTCCAGTGTCATTCCCTCCCTCTGAGAACTCATTTATTCAAGGATTGAATTCATGCATTTGCAAACAAGAAGACAGCCCATAAAATTATATTGTTCTGCCTTTGCAGGAGCAGTGAGGAGGGAAGTATTTTCAAGAGACCATAAATCTACTTCTTGAAAAAACATTATTTTTTCCTATTTCGGCAAGGTCCCTCAACACCTCATAGCTTGGAGATCTTATTACACCAGAATTAACTATTCCTACAGGACAGATACTTAATAGACAATCACCATATAAAGTTTTACTGCTGCACTGAAAGGCAAACCTTTTCAGAGTGATTAGGTAATGCCTACTTAACTGCCTGAAGACTATTCTTCTGTAAGTTTTCTTTTGAATTAAATATGTTTAACAGGAAAAGAACATGTAGATCATAAAGCCATCAAGTTAATGCAATGTGTAAATTCTCTGCATTTTCCTTATTGTCCTCTACTTTTATTCTCTATGTTGCCATTACAACCTTTCTTTTTAATACATCTACATTTGTCTTAACATATAACCAAAGGGTGAGATTTTAATCCTTTTTAACCAGTCAATGACCTACTGCAGCTTCACATGAAATCCAGATACTATCCAAATCAGCTTGTTGTGGGTGGTAATTAACACCAATGGGGAACTTGAAATAACATATGAATATGGTCACAATTCATTAGGAGTATAAAATATCTTCTTCACCCTTATTTAGTTTATATGTTTTCCACACAGCTCATGGAAAAATATATATCTCAGCTACACTGACACCTGGGTAGTTGAAACAAGAGGGCAAAATGGAAAATGAAGTTATTCAATATATTTTGAGATTTTATAAAAAGAGGAAAACTCACCTCCAGAAAAGAGCACAGTGACACCAGAGGCAGCCAAACACTCAAACCCAGCAGCAGCTTCCAGGCTGAACAGGGTGAAGGCTGAGGGTTCCAGGTGTGGGCCCTGGGCTGCTGCTCTGTGGGCAAAGGGTGTTCTGCTGCCTGGGCACAGCCCCTGTCCTGTCCCTGGGCACAGCCCCTGTCCCGTCCCCAGGACAACTCTGTCTGGGCACAGCTCCTGTCCCAGCTCACCCTGGGCACAGCTCCTGTCCCAGCTCACCCTGGGCACAGCCCCTGTCCCAGTTCACCCTGGGCACAGCCCCTGTCCCAGTTCACCCTGGGCTCAGCCCCTGTCCCAGTTCACCCTGGGGCACAGCTCCTGTCCCAGTTCACCCTGGGCACAGCTCCTGTCCCAGTTCACCCTGGGGCACAGCTCCTGTCCCAGTTCACCCTGGGCACAGCCCCTGTCCCAGTTCACCCTGGGCACAGCCCCTGTCCCGTCCCCAGGACAACTCTGTCTGGGCACAGCTCCTGTCCCAGTTCACCCTGGGCACAGCCCCTGTCCCAGCTCACCCTGGGCAGAGCCCCTGTCCCGTCCCTGGGGCACAGCCCCTGTCCCAGTTCACCCTGGGCACAGCCCCTGTCCCAGCTCACCCTGGGCACAGCTCCTGTCCCAGCTCACCCTGCTCCAAGATTATGTCCCAGGTTCTCACCACATCACTGAGGACCATGGGCAGTGCCAGAGGAGGACCTGCCTGCAGATATTCCTTCTCCTGAACCCTTCAGGATGACAAATGCATCAGGTCCAGAATGCCTTCAGCCCTGCAACTACAGACTTTCGTTGTCCCCACACGAGAAAGAAATCAGAAAACGTAGAAGAATTAAAAAAAAATGTTAAAAATAATCTGGAATGGTTAATTTGTATACAAAAAAAAAAAAAAATCCCCATCTCATGATGAATCAGATCAGCCCAAGCACATATTTTGGACTTGCCAGAAGCAAGTGTATTTGTTCCCAAATGCTTTCTGAAGCTCCCAGTTATCTTCTGACTGCATTTTTAATTTCAAGCCATAGTTACATTTCTAGTGCCAATGTCTGTGTCACAAATAACAAAGATTCAATTTTCTCTGCTGTAGAATTATTCCACTCTGCTT
>VYXB01008446.1:1509410-1566366 GCA_013397135.1 Pachyramphus minor | reverse complement strand
CTGCCTGCAGATATTCCTTCTCCTGAACCCTTCAGGATGACAAATGCATCAGGTCCAGAATGCCTTCAGCCCTGCAACTACAGACTGTCATTGTCCCCACACGAGAAAGAAAAGATTAAAAAAAAATGTTAAAAATAATCTGGAATGGTTAATTTGTATATGAAAAAAAATCCCCATCTCATGATGAATCAGATCAGCCCAAGCACATATTTTGGACTTGCCAGAAGCAAGTGTATTTGTTCCCAAATGCTTTCTGAAGCTCCCAGTTATCTTCTGACTGCATTTTTAATTTCAAGCCATAGTTACATTTCTAGTGCCAATGTCTGTGTCACAAATAACAAAGATTCAATTTTCTCTGCTGTAGAATTATTCCACTCTGCTTATCTTGAGGTTCAGTTCTCTTGTCTCCATTTTAATCATATTTTCCAACACAGTACTTTGTGCAACAGACCATTTTCCTTCATGAAAGATAAAAATGATTGCATATTCCATTTCATTTTTTCACCTAAAACTTACTGATTATTTCTGCATTTTTTCACTAAATTTAAGAAAAAATAGGTGGCAAACTAAATCACTAAGAAAAACAACATTTACACCATCACCCATCTATATACGTTGCAGATAGTTAAAAAACTAATAACAAATGAAAAGTTATTTCACAGTTTTGAAAAGTTCTGGCCATCATCAATAATAATAAAGACCTCTAATACTAAGAATTAATTTTAGTAATCACTATAGCAGATATTTACAGTACAGTAGCAATATAGTTTCATTTATACTTAGCCACAAGAGTTCACAGCCCTGGAGGCAATTCCAGCAAGTTTTATGTATTGAAAACCACAGACTTTTATGGTCTCCATCTTTTTCTTTTTTTTTAGGATATATTTTCAGCTGGCAGGATGGAGCAGTATAGAAGAATGCAAACAGCCTAAACCACATTTTGCACGTTGACACCACTGCAGTAACAGCTGTACTAACAGTGCCAGATGGTGTAGGGGAGCTGGAAAGCCAGTTTTCAGTGTGCTCACAAGGGCAATGAGAACTGAGGAGCTGAAAGCCTTTGCAACTCTGTGGAACTCCATCTCTACCCACTCTTTGTAAGCTCAGCGATGAATTTTTCCAGTAAACAAACAAGAAGTTTCACACCAGCTGACTAATCCTGAGGAAAAGGAAAGGACCTACCTCTTGGAAGGCAGAGCTGTCCCAAAGCAGGGCACTGCCTCCCCGCTCAGGGAACCTGATCCCCGTGCCCACAGCAGATGCTGGAGGTCGTCCTGCAGAATCCAGGAACCCTCCCCTGCACCTTTTTAACCNGCACTGCCTCCCCGCTCAGGGAACTGATCCCTGTGCCCCCTGCAGAATCCAGGAGCCCTCCCCTGCACCTTTTTAACGCAACAGGGAATTTCTGTTGGGAATTCCACCATAGAAAAGAGTGCAGATTTCTCCATCCCTTTTTTCTGTGCTGTAAACCAAATTTTTGGGTGCTTAGATAAGCTTGGAGAACGTAGAAGAAAACAAAAATAGATAAAACATCTTCAAAAAAAGCAAAGGATCAATGTGATTGAAAACCAGGTCAAACCCCTTAGCTGCAATCAAACATTGCACTTTCAAGATCACTGGCATTTGATGGAAAGAAAAGAATGCATACTTCAGTTAACTCATATCTTCTCCCTATTTACATAGTTGTTATTTTAGTAGGTTAAGATACAAATGTAAAAGAAAAAATGAATATACATAAATTATAACGCAAGGAAAATATTAATGCATATAATGCTTCCACCACCCCTTATTTCTGAATTCCATTGGATTTGGAAAAAAGTCACAACTGCACTGGAAGAACAAGAGAAAAAAATTCCTGCCCAGTGAAGAGAAACACTAGAAAATGTGTGGATACAACACAGCATCTATACAGCAGTATTTAAAAGTAATGCCAAATTTCTCATCACTTTTAGCATAAATATCACTCAAAATTACTTCCAACACCATCTTGTTTATGTTACTGTTTACAAAACGCAAATCCATCAGAGCTAACAGAGTTACTCTGATTTAAAATGGGAGGAATTGAGGAAGAATTTGGCATTTTGATTCAATCTCTAATGTACAATTTACCTTTCACGTATACACAGCGTACTGGCTCTCAGGCAGAAGATAAGCAGGTAATAAATCAGCTTACATTTTTTTCAGCTCTTACTCACAGTGGAATCCCCAGAATTCATTTTATTTTATCTTTTTCCCACTCTTCAGCTTTTTCATTTTCCTTCCTCCTCTTCAGTCACCACAGGTTTGCGTTTCTCGTTTCTGTCTTACATCGCTCGGCTTTGTTCTCTACAATGGAAAGACAGACAGACAGACGGGGGAGGCACAGCCAAGGGAACCACCTTGGACACCCACATTCAGGAGCATTTGATTGTCCCTCAAAAGTGTTTTCACTTTATAAAGGGGAGGGAATCAAACCTCATTTGCATAGGGGGTCATTCCATCTCCTCAGCTCACACGCTGTAGCTCTGGAAAGTCCCTTTCTGATTCCCTGGCTGATAAAGAGCCAGGAAGGCAGTGCCCAGGGGAGAGATGAGAACTCTTGTGCTGACCCTGAGAGAGGGGCTGACACAAAGGGCTCCATCTGCCTTGCTCAGAGGCCCAGCTGGGACGTCTGGGTGCTCCTTGTCCTTTAGGTTTCAGGGCTCAGACCAGGCACCCAGAGCTCTCACTCCAGCAGAGAAACCCCCGCTGCTGTGCAGGAGGAAGCTCTGGTCAGGTGCTCGATACTTCAGCTTCCTGTGTGTACACCCCGCGGTCTATCTGGGGAAATCCTGAAAACATTATCAGATGCCTGATAAGCTCTTTATCTTTCAAGTACATACTGATTCAGTTTCGGTCAAGAACTCATTTGAATACAGTTTTAAAGACCAAATAAAAAGCAAGACCTTAAGGGAGAAGAGAATAGACTTGCAGTCTAACTTCTCTGGTATCCAAATTAGTGTGACTGATTAATACTGGCATAAACAAATCTCCTTCTCCATACCTGCATCAAGATGCTCAGAGCATACATTCAGCTTATGAAAAAGGTGTGTAATTACATGCCTGGCTAATTAAATGCCTTTATTTATCCACAAACGAATAACTCAGCAGAAGCAGCAGAACAGATTTCTTACTCCACCCCGATGTTGTTCACCATTGACTTGAGGCAAGTTGTTTCTGAGAGTCAGGGATTGCTTGAAACTCTGGTGCCCACTCACCCCATGGTCTTCTCCAGCAAAGCTGGCACATGTGACAAGCCTTGTAGTGTTCAATGGAGACTCCTGGCATCAAACCCTCTTCACGGGTACTCAGGCTGACAAAATTTAGCCCTGTGGATTTAGGCCTGGAAGAGTAAATGTCCACCAGCATTTTCCAGTCCAGACGGGTACTCTGTCAGGATGATGCCTTAGGATTCTTAAGATTCATAGCAAATAGGGATTTTTAGTATGGCTGTAAAGTTTCTTACACTTCAGAACAGCAGGTGACAATTACCAACCCTGTTCTCACACTTCATATTGAATTTTCTAAATTCCTCAGGGTTTATTTAATGCTCTTCTCCAGGGAAAAGACTCTAGCAAGCACATCTTCTTGGGACCAGAAAAATAAGGTATCTTTGTAGCCAAAGCAACCTTGAAGCCCTGGAACTTGGAGAAGATCCAAAGACAGTGTGTGCTGTGATGAGAAAGATGAGGAAGAAAGGGGTCTTTAGACCTGTGACTTAGTTTTGGGGAGGCTGTGCCAGGGGGTCAGACCTGGGGAGGCCCTGAGGGCAGATAGTTCTTGGATGTATCAAAGATCCATCCACAGGGAATCACACCCACTCCACTGGCTGCCTTCACCTCAGTGAGGCCAGGGCCTCCTCTAGGATACATTCCAGAAGGTTCTCCCTCATACACAGCTTCTGAAGATGAAGAAATGTTTGGGCACAGAGCAGCCAAGGCTCTAGTAGGACTCAGCAATAGGGATGATTAAGTGAATTTTCATGAGTCATTGCACAGGAAGAGAGGAGCAGGGATGTCTCAGGCTGGGATTCACCTGTGTCTGCAGTGCTCACTGGTACAACTTTCAAAATGCATCCTTGCTCTGGCCTTGGATTTAAAAACCTCTTTGTGCAAGACACTGAACTCAGTGAATCTGAGCAGTGACACCCTTGCTGGCTCTTTAGGTGAAGCTTGAGTTTCCTGGGTCCCAAAGGTAGGTGTCATTGTGTGCATGTGTCACAGCTGGATAACCCAAAGCAGAGTACCTGTACAGAACCTGAGTCCCTTGGGGCAGAAGCACATCCCACAATCCTTGGCTCATCTTCTAAGCAAAAGCAGGAAAGTGTCCAATAAAGCTGAAGCATTTGCACAGACCTTTAGAAAGGAAAGATGACAGGACAGGTCCTTCACTTTGCTTTGTGGAACAAAAGTAGTGATTGAAAGGAGGGTGGAGAAAAGAAATCTCGTACCCAGAGACTGATAAAGGGGGAGAGGCAATACATGGAGCACTGCTCCTGACAGCAGGCAGGTTATTATCATCTTAGCATCTCATCTGGAAAGTTCTGACTAACTGACTTTCTCTTTTGACAGGAAGCCAAGATCTTACCCTAATTCAGTGGCTGGAATTTCTTGAGGCAATATTATGTTAGGCCAAGCAAGATGCCACTACAGCCCTGAGTGCAGCACTCCCAGAAACACAGTGTGTGGTCATGCAGTCCTTTCTGAGGGCACTAAATCCCAGCCCAGGTGTCACCACCACCAGGCAGTTCCAGCTTCTCTGCTCTGTTCACTGCACTCTGTATCAATAGAAAGGGCTGACTTCCTTCCTTCGCCAGGGAAGATGGTGCTCCCAGAATGGAGATCTGTCCCAAACTAGTTAAAATCTTTACAGCAGTATAAAACATGCAGCCATCAGACATAAATCAGGTCCTGTATATAAAAAAACCTTTCACAGAAACAGAGGCCTTAGAAAGCAGAGTAGACATATAGTCATTTCTTGCATGATTTCATAAATCTTTCATCCCTCTGAGAGTATGTCTTTGTAACAGACAGTGAGATAACTCCATGAGTTATAAATTCCAAGAGGAGCTGGAGCTTAGTCCCACTCAAAACTAGAGAGAAATCCAAATTACTTTTGAAGAAATTGGAATTTCTTCCTCAATACTGTTAAAAGCAAACTTTCACTTGATTTCTCTTGACAGCTGAGTTCTGTGGGTCTTTTTCTGTGACACAGAGCCTTATACAAAGATATATATATATTATTCTTTACTTTTGTGCATCTCATTGTCTGATTTCTTTAAGCTGAATTGACTTACAAATTTTATGAGCTCTTCCTCTGATTTGTCTCATTGCTTTAATATGCAACACTACTGATTGAAAAGAGAATAGGCTGCCAGAGAAGGAAACCAAGGAAATACTTCATAAATCATGCACCTTTCATATACCACTCTGCACATTTACAAAAGTCATGGTCATATCACAAGCCAGGTAGGATTTGATCAGCCATTTCACAGCCCACTGTGACAGGCATATAAATTGGGACACAGTGCTCCTACCTCTTATGCAAGCACCGAAGAGCTGTCGGGCATATTTGGGCAGCAGAGTGCAGAGGGGGTGGGAGAAATAGCTCTTCTGTGCACTCCTGATGACCTGTGCAGCCTCCAGAAGCCAGAGCTCTGCTCATGGACAGGCTCACAAAAGAGCAAGGGACATGCCAAGACAGGAGAGCTGCAGCCACCCTCTATGACATGTTTTCTAAACTGGGAAATGTTCCCAGTAGGAAATGCCTGCAGAGATTCATAGAGACATTAACCTCCCCCCCCAGAGTCTCTGTGTACATGAGTGCATGTCCACGCACATATTCCTTTTCCTGAAGGAAGAATTTTACTCCACAGTTGCACAGAGTGCAGAGGTGTTGCCAGAACTGCCCACGGCCCCCTGCAGCTTTGCTCAATGTCCCCCACACCAGCCAGATTCTGTCCTAGTGCCTTAAAACCCTACCAGAGCTGTCCTACCCAGGTTTATCATTCTCTTACTTATTTTGCTGTGACTGGCTGTTAACATCTCTGAAGGCAAGACTGGGAGAGCTGGTACAACACAGTCAGACCCCACAGACCACAGCACACCTGGAGATCTGCTGCCACAGCTCCATCCTGGCCTCCATCCCCACTGCTGCCCAGGACAAGCCCTGGGCTTGCCTGCACCCTGCCCTGAATGCAGCATTTCTGTGGGTAAAGAAAATCCACTGCTGCCTTGTCAGGCAGCTGGAGTGAAAAGAAGTGCTGCAAAGAGGTCCCAGGCAGCACAGTGAGGGTCACGGGCTTCAGAAATGGCTTCAGTGGATGTTTTGCAGTCACAAGTCAGAAAACAGGAAGGTTTCAAAGGAGTTATAAAGGCAGGAAGTGAGTCAGCCCCGAGCAAGAGGGACAGCAAAGAGCAACCCCTTGCACTGCAGACACCCAGCCAAAGACAGACCCAACATCCAGAACCAGAGGGATGAGCCTGAGAACAGTCAGGAACAGAGAGGAAAAGGGACCCTCCTTCTCCACCCACAACCCAAAGCAGGGAGGTTTTATCCATCCAGAGGACCATCTTCTAACCCCTCTTCTTCCTCTTCAACAGCAGCAGCACAACCACCAAGGCACCAGCTCGTCCCCTCCCCTCCCTGCCCAGGCACAACAAAGCCTCCTGCTCAGTTCTGCTCAGGAGCAGCTGAAAAGAGCAGCTCAGCTGGGAGCAGGATTCCAAGGCCCCTGGAGCATCATGAAAATGATAACTCTAGATGTCTGACAGTATTGCCCCATCACAAAACAAAAACATTGCATTCCTGGTTGCAGTACCAGAAAAAACACTCAGCCCTTAAGCCTGGACAGACACACAAGCACTGAGATCCTACATTGTCACCAAATTCCCACCAGCTTTTGCAGGTTCCTTACTTAAAGAATTAGCTGTTCCACAGATAAGTGCATCAGGTTCCAAACATGCTGGTCTCTCTTGAAGCTATTAGGAGGACAACTGATGTTTCATTCTCTGTATTAACCAGAAAACTAGGATTCCAAAATGAAGGAAAAAACCTGGAGAAGGACAGGCAGAACTGGCTGAGTTCCAGCACTAGAAAAGGCCCTTGTACCTCAGCTTTTTCTGGTAATCTTCTGTAAAGTAGCAAACCACTGCAGCAAAAGACTTGAGAGTCAGAGCACAGTCAGACACACCATGGGGGGAACCAAGACACAACTGAAGTAGAATATGAGCTTCCTTGAGAAATGAGATTTCAATGCAAAGTATTTCCAGATCCTTGCTATTTTAAAGGGAAACTCAGAATAGGGCATGGTAAGGTAGGCACAGAAGAAAACACTTCAGAGAAACGTTTGTTAACACTCACAGAAACTGTTGGAAACCTCTTACCTGAAAAAAAACCCCACAAAAAAAAACCCCAACACCACCAATCAAAAAAGCTGGGGCAAGACTGGCTAGAAGGTAAAAAGCAGAATCCAGTACCTGGCTGCAACTTGCAAGTTTTAAACATCTACCATTTTTATTCTTAAGTTTTACAGAGCAAGGTTTTGTAAATCAGGTTTGGAATTAGAAACCTTGGCTTCATAATAATGGGAGTCTTTAGCTGACAATTCAAAAGCCCTTAAAAGAATTTATAAGCTGCTTCACAAAATCCAGGAGATAAAACACAGTAGGCTCTACTCCAAGCAAAGGATCCCACAGCTGCTAAAAGCAGCTCGCAGAGGTTTGTATTATTTAAGAAGGAATGTGATTGGGCAACACCCACCCAGCCTTAGAAGAACACGGCACACAAAGCTCCCCAGCCGGGCAGAGACACACCAGTGACTGTTTCCACCTACGTGGCTGCCTAACAAGAGGCCACCTGAGGGCACTGTGTAGCCATTCCAGTGCCTCAGTCACAGGCATTTCTCTGGAAAAATAAGCTTGAACTGTTTTCTCCCAACTTGTTAGAACTGATAAAGACAAAGATGCATTTTGTCACTGTCTTTTATAGTGACTATAGTTTAACTCCTGTGTCTGGTAGGCTGTACCCATCACACTTTGATCTCAGTAAAGGCAGACAAGCTAAGAATCAAAAACTATTAAAATACAGTTAAGGATCAGCCAACCCTGAAGTCTCTATATAGAATCTCCTTCCCCTGTAGCTTTCATCTGTTTTGTTTGATATTTCAGTGAATTCTTTGAAGTTTCAAACCCACTCCCAGCCACACAGTGCTGTGACAATTAAGAGTAGTCTATAGCTGCATGAAAACCCAGCATACACCACCTGAGACAACCTCTGGGGAGAGCAAACAAGCTCAAATGAAAAGTGCTGGAAGAACACCAGCTCCAGTGCTCCATTTACAATAAACTGCTTTAAACCCTTGCACATGTTTTAAAGGACCAAGTTATGCAAAGTGAGGTCAGGTGGACCTCAGACTATCACAACCATGTGGTCTCACCAGCAGGTACCAGCTCCTGGATGTGGTTCCCAACAGTGTATCAGTCTTGCTTACAAGCTGACCCAGGCTCTGCTTTAATTGCTGGTCAGACACCTCCTCTAAAGCTCTTCTCACACCTGGAGCCTACTGAAAATGAATAAGTCTATATTATGACTGTTAGATTAGTCTTTATTGAAATACAGAAATACATGAAATTTAAAACCCACTACAACATTCCTGCTCCTCATAAAAGTCATCTGGAAATGGTGGCAGCTCAGGGAAGTGTAGTTTCTCCAGGCTAGCAATGAAGTCAGCATTTGCTTGCAGCAAGCCTGAATTAAAAATAAATCAAATCAGTTTCTCAATCTCAGAATGTACACTAACACATCAGCTCCCAGTAGCTCAACCAATAAACCCATATAAGCCAGTATAAACCAATCCCACCTAGCTGATAGTTTCCAAAGCACTGCAAAAGACTGCTCAGTGTGCTGCTTTCCACTGAGGCAGAGATAATTTTCTTCCCAGCAGCTGGTAAGGGCTGTGTTTTGGATTTGTGCTGGAAGCAGTGCTGATTGCTGAGCAGTGCTCACAGCTGGGACAGCTGACTGCACCTGACCCAGGGGTGTCCCACACCACAGCATCACACTCAGCATCTAAAGCTGGGAAGAGGGAAGGAATGCTATCTGGAGTTACAGCATTTGTCTTCCTAAGACACCATCACTTGTGGCCACACAGGTGGCCCCTGGGGATGTTGAACACCTGCCTGCTGATGGGAAGTAGTGAATGAATTCCTTGGTTTGCTTTGCTTGATGTGTGGCCTTTGCTTTAGTTATTAAACTGCTTTTATCTCAAACCCATGAGTTATTTCACATTTTCACTCACCATTTTCTTCCCCATCCCACAGCAGGGGAGCAAGGAAGCAGCTGTGTGGTGCTCAGTGGCAGCTGGGTTGTGCCATCTCAGCAACATCCCTGAGAGCACTACCTGAAGCAGCAGGGCCGAGCAGTTCCACTCAGCTTGAGTACACCAGAGCTGCCTGATGCTGGTGCCCTGCCCTGGTACAGCTGAGTGTCTAAACTACAGCACTTCACTGCTGGAGCCCACTGCCTTCCCTCCCACACCCCCAGGGAGCACTGTGTGTACTGAAAAGCATGTTAAGTTTCCACTTACTGGAGGTAAATGATATCTCTAGAGTGGGAAGAGGTGTTGGCTTCTCCTCTACATGCCTGTTGTACGTCCTTGGAAATACCATGAGGGGAACACCACGCAGGTCGAGATTGCTTAGTTTGCACTCCTCAGGAACATCAAAGTTCTCAAAGTCTGTTTGAAAAAGGCAGACAGTAAGTGTGCAGTAGCCTGGGAAGCTGCCAATTCTCCTGGATTAAATGGGAGGCAATCTAAACCAACACAACACAAGGGGTATTTATTTGCAGTTATACCTTAGTTGTCCATGACATTCCCTACACCTGCACTTATGAAAAGACTAGATTGCATAAGGTAACTGCTAACAGAGCATAACTTTTAGTGACTTCAGCAAGCACAGCACATGTTTCACCTACACTGAAGTCTCTGGCACAGCACTTTTCACACTCATCTCCCCATGAAGAAAACTTAAAGGACACACTTTGAAGGACTGAGAAAGCAGCACCCTTATGTTTCAGAAAGGACTCAGGAGAAATGCAGTGCTGGCTTTGTGTGCCACAATAGCTTGAACAAAGTCTTACAACACTCATGAAAGTTTTATTGTTTGTTTTGATAATTACACCAATAGTTCTTACCTTGAGGATCAAAATGAAACATATTTTCTACTTCTGGCCAATCTTCTTCAGACTCAGCCCAATCCTCTTTACACTCTGCCAAATCTTTGTCAGACTCTGAAGTCCAGCTGTCTAATTCAGTCTTTTCATTAGCCTTAAAAGAAGGAAGACCCATTGTTTCAGCTACTGTATTATGTTTGCAGTGGCTGTGCTGTTCAGGTCCACAGACAAGCACAGTGCCATCCAGTCCTCAGGCAGGCCTGAGGTGCTACACCTTCAACACAAACAACCTGGAGATGGGCAAAGGTTTCAGCAGAGTTTGTGAAGTTCAGGACTACATACACTGGCAACGAGTGACTGCACTGGAACATTTAAGCTCATATTAAACTGTTAGCCAGGACAGCTGACCCCAGGAGTGCAGAGGGATAGCCCCACATGGCACAGCAGCATGCTCAGCAATGAAAACAGGGGGAAGTGTGCCACAGCTGCCCCTGCTCAGGGACTGCCAAGGCATCACCCAGCTGGTTATGTTTTGAGACTTTGTTTATTAAATTGTCTTAATCTCAGCCCATGAGTTCTCACTGTTACCCTTCCAGGTCTCTCACCCACCCCACTGAGGCAAAGTGAGGGAGCAGCTGTGTGGTGTTTATTCTGCCAGGGTTAAGCCACAACCTCGTTCCTCTCCCCCCTCCTGCAGCAGAAGGGTGTTGTACTCACTTTGTTTGCAGTGTGAGGCCGATTTTCCTGCTTTACCTCAGGCATCTTGTTCATGACTCCTGTAGCTGTATTCACCTTTCCAAGAGCCTTTCTCAAAGGGTGATATGTGCCTTCAGGTACAGTGCATACTTTCTGACCGAGAGCCTTTGCCCCAGAGTGAGGCATGGCTGCAGATGCAGTGACTGCTTTTTTACCAAGAGCCTTTCTCCTAGAGCAAGTCATGGCTGCAGGTAAGAATGCTTTTTTACGAAGTGGAGTGCAAACTACTCCTCTAGAGTGTGTGTTCCTTCCTTTTGCTGGAGTGATGGGAAGAAAAAAAAGCAAACTTCAGCACCATATCAACCCTAAAGCTTCATTCAGTAAGTGCACATGCTAGAAAACTTTTTGCCATAGAAACCTTTGTTCATCATTTGTAACTCATAAGCATAAGCCACATCTATGACAAAAGCCCAGTTACCTTAATTTTTATGGTAATTGAGGGCCTTAGAAGAATTAGATAAATAGATATATGAATAGAAAACCATTGAAAACAGTGAATAATGAAGCATGATTTCTGCCCCTCACTCCCCCCTTGCTGCCTTGGGGCAGCACACTCACAAGCTCCTGGAGAGATCATCAGCTGGCTCCCAGGAGCAACAACGTCCCCACCGTCTGCACCAACAGAGATCACCGTCGCCATCTTCAAGTTGATGAGACCACCCTGTAAAGTTTATACAGGATAAGGAAGAAATAGTTTTTGCCATTTCCTCCACCACAGCACACTTTTTAGGCAAGCCACATTAAAGACAACGGAGCTGTCACGCACCGGCCCCTAGATGACGGAGAACAAGCCCCTGTTCCAGCCCGGGCCGGGGGCACCGCCCGGACACCGCGGTACGTGCTGGAGCGTCCCACTCACCCTCTGACTCCTCAGAGCCGCCCGCGGCCTCACAGCGCCGCTTTTAAACTGGCGCCGCGCCGCCCATTGGCCGGTTCGACCGACTCGCGGCAGCCAATTGGCTCACGAGCTGGGCGGGCACGGGAGGAGGCCCCGCCCCGGAAGTGAGCGAACGGCCGCGCGGCATTGTGGGGCGGTGGCGCGGCCCGGCAGGTAAAAACAGGGACCGGGATCGGGATAAAGGAGCGGGATAACAGGTTGGGATCGGGACAGGGATAGGGAGGGACTGCGGGGGTGTCGCTGTGTGCTTCCGGCCAGTCACGGCCCCGGGCTCGGCGCTGGTTCCCTGCGGCCGCCGTGTGTTGTAGCGCCGGGCCTGGGCCCGGGCCGTGCGGTGGTGCCGGTGAGGAGGCGGTGCAGGAGCCGTGCCGCTGGCACGGACACTGGCACGGGCACTGATACTGGCTCTGACACTGGTACTGACAGGGGCACTGACACTGGTACTGACACTGGCTCTGACACTGACACTGGCACTAGCTCTGAGTGTGGCACTGACTCTGACTCTGACTCTGACACTGGCACTGAGTGTGGCACTGACACTGGCTCTGACACTGGCACTGAGTGTGGCACTGACACTGGCTCTGACACTGGCACTGACTCTGACACTGGCACGGCCTGGGCGGCACAGGCTGCCGGAGGGCTGCACATTTACCTTCTCTTATTGCCTCCTGCAGGGGACAGAACCAAGATGGCCTCGGGGGCGGGAGCAAACACCGCCCCTGCAGGAGGGGCAGCCGACCTGAGCCTGGAGGAGCCAAAGAAGATGACAAGGGAGGACTGGAGGAAAAAGAAGGAACTGGAAGAACAGAGAAAACTCGGAAATGCACCTGCTGAGGTGGATGAAGAGGGAAAGTGAGTTTTACTAAAGCTGGGATGTTCTAAAGCTGCTGGTTAAAAGTGCCTTTTTTCTGGTGTGGTTACACAGCAGTCAGGAGGGTGAGACAGGGTTTCTGCATGAGTCACTGCAGAAGAAAATAGTTGGACTTTGTAGATTTTCTTTTAACATTCCAGAAGAGAGATACTCTCCCAAAAAATGCAGGTTTAGTGTTTATGTACTGTGAGCTATTGACAGTTCTGCTAAAAATCCCATTTATGCAGCTCTGTGCAGGTGGTATTTTAAACATGGGTAAGGGGGAACTTCCCTGTGTACTTGAGCTGTTCCCTCTCTCTTGTTTTTACAAGGTTTGTTGCTTCTGAGGAGACAAATGTTGTTCTTTTTGTGTTCAACAGCATTACACAGAATAAGCCACTTGCTTTGGAGTCAGGAGTTGAGGTGAATTAGGTGACAACAAAATCTCAATGAAAGTCTCTGTTATCAAGTTTATTTTGCAATGCATTCTACCAACTTCATTGTTTCATTATCCCTCCTAAAGCTCTGAACTTCACTGTGGGAGTTATTCATTAGGCTGAATTGCTGTGGGGTTTTCTCCCCGTGCCATGTGTTTGTGACACAACATCTTTTACAGGGATATCAACCCCCATATTCCCCAGTACATCTCCTCAGTGCCATGGTACATAGATCCTTCTAAAAGGCCCACCCTAAAGCATCAGAGACCTCAGCCAGAGAAGCAGAAGCAGTACAACTCCTCTGGAGATTGGTACAAACGAGGAGTTCAGGAGGTATGAGAGAGGGTTGTGCCATAACATGAAGGGTTGCTTTGATTGCAGGGGGAGGCCGTTGATGGTTACGTGTGTTTGAGCAGGGCAGGAGCTGGGAACCCTCACTCAGGGGGCAGATTGCAGTGGTTGGTGGTGATCAGAACATGGGGGGGTTGGGTGGGTCACCCCAGGGCTGTCACTTCATGCCTCTTGCCCAGGTTTGTGTAACTCTGCCCCTTGTGCCCCCACCCAGAACTCTGTAGCCACGAGGTACCGAAAAGGAGCCTGTGAGAACTGTGGGGCCCTGACACACAAAAAGAAGGACTGCATGGAGGTAAACTTCTATCCCTGGCTTAATGGCTTTGGAAACCATGGGAATGCTTCTCCTAGTGAAAAACAGCTGGCTATAGGTCAGAAAAAACTCCTGGGTTTGGAAAAGCCATGCTGAAAGTGGTTGTGAGTGTGGAGACTGAAAACTTCTACAGAAATTGTTCTGTAGGAAAAATGAAGGGGAAAACTCATAGTACTCAGGGTGTTGTTGGCAAGTTCTGTGTGTAATAAGCTCTGCAGTAGTAAGTGAAAATGTTTAACTCATCTTGTTAATTTGCATTAACTCAAGTGCTGCTGTGCCTGTCTTTCTGGGTCTGTCAGCCAGAAGCCACCTAAAAACTCAGTTGTGGACTCAGTTGTGCTGCACTGAAATGCAGAACTACTTGCTTTTATTTGCAATTCCAGTGCTGAATTTAACTGGCCTTAGAGGAGCTGATTGACAGGAATTTTGAAGGGATACCTGAGTAACCTATTTTAGTCTAATGGGCTGATGTAACCATGTTTCTCTCTTCCAGAGGCCCAGGAAAGTTGGAGCCAAATACACAGGCATGAACATTGCCCCAGATGAACACGTGCAGCCCCAGCTGATGTTCGACTACGACGGGAAGCGGGATCGTTGGAATGGGTATAACCCCGAGGAGCACATGAAGATTGTGGAGGAATATTCCAAGGTTGATCTGGTGCGTGGGGGCTGTCATTGCTGGGGAAAGGTTGGGTGTTTGGCCTGGCTGGGCTGGGAGGAGGAACACTGCTGATGTGCACTGTTAATGTTAAACCTTGTGCTGGACAGAAAAGGGAAACAGTTGCATTTTCTTGCTCCCCAGGCCAAACGTACCCTGAAAGCACAGAAGCTTCAGGAGGAGTTGGCATCAGGGAAGCTGGAGCAAGTGGTAAGTGAACTAAACCCTAGTTTATTTTTGTTTAAGATGAATACACAGTGGATTACTTCTGCCTTCTGACTCTTTTACTCTCTGTGCAGGGTCTGCCATTACGTTTTATGCCCTCCAGTAATTTAAAGATTTTCCTGGCCCTCTGTGTCATATTCAAGAATTTGAAGCATCTTTCTAATGAGAATTGCTGTGTTTTCCCCTTATGGGCTAAAATTCTGTGTGATTATTATTCCTGCTAAAATTAATTCCATGGAATTTTGGGCCAGAAGAACTTGTTTTCCATGCAGCCATTTTTTTCATATACTGAAATGCTCTTTTTGTATTTAAAGGTTGTTAAGATCTGACTAATGTTGAGGTAATGACTGTTATGTGACTATGCATTTGGTTGGTAATGCTTGGTCAAAATTGGAATAGGAAGGTATTTCCTTTGGCTTAAACCAACTTGTTTCTTCTTCAGTTGTTGCTGTTTGCAGTGTCTCTGGTTCTTTGAAGGCTGAGAAAATGTATTTATTTCCCTCTGGCTTATAACTGCAGAGTTTGCATCTTCCACTAATTTATGCAGCTCCTCCTGGATTATAGACAGTGCTTTTGGTGATCTTTGATACTAAATTCTAATTTTAAAAGGCATTTCTGATTATATCCTAACTTTATAAAATGGGTCAGAAGTATCTGCTGGTCAGAAGTAGGTTTTTCTAATCAGTATTGTTTTTAAACAGAAATTCATTGGACAGTAGCACAAACTGGGAGAAAACACTTTAGTAACTGTGTAAAGTGAAAGCAAGTTATACAGCTATATTAAAATCTACAAAATGCCTAAAAGTCTTTAGGCATCACCTTATAAAAACAAAGCTGTAAGAAGAAAAGTTTGAAACTTCAGAACTGTCTCTGAAGGAGAGGACTGGGGCTGATTTGCATAGTCAGCACTGGCCAATTTGGTTGGTGTTCCAGGGCTCACAGTTGTTTCCATCTTCACCCCTGCAAGTATTTTCAAATTGGAGGCTGAGCAGGTTAAAAAAATAAAGTGAGGCTGTCTTTGTCCAGCTTCAGTTATGCCTTCTGATTCATGCTTTTAGTATTCCTGTAAATCCTAACTAAATCCTTGAATGCATATCCTCTGGATTATTTTTTAAGCTTTCAGAGTTGAAACTTGGTTATATTTGTGTGATGTATTTTAGTCTAATCCATCAGTGTTCAAAGGCATAGCAAGCTCTAAATAACAGCAACACTTCTAGAATGTGCTCTTCTTGAAAGAATGGGAAATTGAGTTGGGGCTGCAGTGAAAAGGCCTCCAAAAAGTGTATGTCATAGAGACAGTTAAGAGCTCTTTCCTAGAACGTTGTGTAGCATCTCTCTGCATTTTGTGCCACTGGTAAACTGTATTTTGTATCCAGCATCACGCTCTGCTTTGATTGCCCTTTGTATCCCTGCCATCTTTCCTCTCTCCACTATCTTCTCTGCTGATGTGCTCTTTGTTTGCTGCAGAACTCCCCAAGACACCAGTGGGGAGAAGAGGAACCCAGTTCACAGACAGTAAGACGATTGATTCCCCACTGCATCACTCATGGGCAGAAGGAAGGACCTGTAGTTAGTGGCACAGTGAAATGAGGGTGGCATAAGGGTTTAAAGGGCATGTCTGTGCCACAGGCTGCCTGTTCTTTCAGGCACAGGTTGCTGGATTGCTTAGAGGGGTTTTATTTTAATTCCTGTGTGTTGTCAGACCTTAGAGATGCAAGCACATAACTAGTTTTTAATGTGGTGTATTTGCCCAAGATAACTCGTTTCTTAATATCATCACAGTTATGTTTTGGGAACTGTTTCCCCGTGAGGAAGTGGAAATCCTTCCCCAGGAGTGTTCCTGGGCAGTGTGAGTGTGAGGTTAGGCTGACAGCACACCTCAGCCCGGGTGAACTGCAGGGATTGCAGCATTGGAACAAAACCACTAGAATCTGATTCCCAGGCTGGTCTCTGGAGTGAATGACTTAGAAGTGTCCCATCTTTCCTCAGGAAAGAGATCATAACAGTGAAGATGAAGATGAAGATAAATATGCAGATGACATTGATATGCCTGGGCAGAACTTTGACTCGAAAAGACGTATCACAGTTCGAAATCTGCG
The DNA here is from genome assembly GCA_013397135.1 of Pachyramphus minor. Taxonomy (NCBI): domain Eukaryota; kingdom Metazoa; phylum Chordata; class Aves; order Passeriformes; family Tyrannidae; genus Pachyramphus; species Pachyramphus minor. The sequence continues at coordinate 1,549,588 of VYXB01008446.1, read as the reverse complement.
TATTCGGGAAGATATTGCCAAGGTGAGCAAAGAACTCCTTACACATGTTCATAGGAGTTCATCTCCATAAATTGTGCTCTCAGTTATTAATGACTTTATGTCTTGGAGTTAAGGTCTGTTTTCAGTTTTGTTCATGCTCATGTTAGACTTGATCAAGGTCATCTTTTTATGTGGATAGAACTTTTAAAATGTCTAAACTCATCTTTTTACATGGATAGAACTTTTAAAATGTCTAAACTGGGGGATAAAGGAGTAACTTGAGTTCTTTTAGAATTGTGAATATTAAATACGTTGTCTGTTTACGTTGTCTGTTGTTTCTTTCCCCAGTACTTGAGGAATCTAGATCCAAACTCTGCCTATTATGATCCCAAAACAAGGGCCATGAGGGAGAACCCATATGCCAACACAGGCAAGAATCCAGATGAGTAAGTTAAAACAGGGTCATTCTTGTGTATCCAACAAAACTCTTAAAAATGAGACTAATAGTTGTATATTTTCTTATATCTGTATGTCCTTTTACTAATTTATGTTATGTGTAGAAGTAGCAGTAAACATGGAAAAACACTTGTTTTATTTAGGAGCACCTTTTGTTTTATTATATAAAAGTGGTATTTTTGTGATACTGACCCTTAATCTCCAGAGATACGTGGATCTCCAGTTAATGTAATGATCTATACAGGGACTAAAACACTGCTGCTGCTAGCGGTCATACCTCTGATCACTAATGATGTTCATATAGCTTATTTCAGTAACTAAATCTTAAACTTTATCTTATGTTTGATGGGAGGCATTCAGGACTGGAGACTCACATTGAGTGTCTCTGGTACCTAACTAAATGTTTGAATTGGGAGTAAGATCTCCTCCTATATGAATGGATTCTGCATAGTGAAGGTCTGAAAGTTTTGGCATTGTCTATTTAGCCAGTTTAATTAAAGATGTGCAGCCCTGGGGGCACACAGGGCTGTCTCACTTAGAAGCCCAGTCAGGCACTTGACCTGTGTTGTGCTGTGACCTCCCAGAGCAGGCAGGCTGTGAGTAAAACATGCATTCAGAGCACAGTAATTGGATTAGCTCAGTGCCTGGAATAGAATGGCAGTCCCTAAATGATAGCAAATAATGCTCTTCCCACCTCTTTGCCCCCAGCTAGAATAATGCCAATCAATTCTTTTTTTTAGACGCAGATGCTTTCACTTCTCTCTCTCGTAATCGTTTGACCTTTGTTGAATCTGTTTCTACCACAGCTTTGCAAACTGTGAATTTTCCAGAATGGCCTTGGGGAGATGGAAGAGGGGGGAATGGGGTTGTTAACATTATTGGATCTGCAGCCTGTGTTTCATGGACACACTGTGCATCTGTGCAAGGCTGTGCAGAAGTGTCTCACTACAGGCAGCAGCAGAGCTGTCGCCAGGCTTTGACTCCAAGTCAGGGGCTGGGCTGGAGAGGCTCAGATCCAGGAGCTGAGAACCTCTGTGCTGGAACATCACTCACCAGTTGTGGGTGTTTCCTGTGCAGTTAGATCCAAGTTTAACTTGCAGTGCTTGGCATCCCAGACAGCTCCAGGCCTGTGCCACGTTTCCCTGTGAACACACATCAGGTTTCCAGGGCTGTCTGGTGCTTCCGTGGTGCCACAGGGAGCAGAGCTTTCATTCCATGTATCGAGTTGGATGCACCCACTTCTCCCTCCATTCCTGACTCTTAGGGCACAAAGAGAATTTTGCCTTCCCTGTTGAAGCTCTGTGATTGTATTTAAGAGGGGATCACCTCACAAGTGCTCAGAATCCCGTTGCTCTTCCCTGCAGAGTTGGTTACGCCGGTGACAACTTTGTTCGCTACACTGGAGACACCATTTCCATGGCACAGACTCAGTGTAAGTGGGGTCTGCTTTGTGGGGCTTTTTAAGGAAGTGGGCTTACAACACTTAACACTGCTGGTTTGTTGCAAAAGAGAAATAAATCTTTTTAGATTGAAGTCTTCTTCCAGATTGCTTCAGAATTGAAGAATGTAATTTGAATGTGTCAGTTTTAGAGTAAATGTTGAGTGAAACCTCTTGTGTACACAGTGTTTGCTTGGGAAGCTTATGACAAAGGCTCTGAAGTTCATCTCCAAGCAGACCCTACAAAATTGGAGCTCCTTTATAAATCCTTCAAAGTGAAGAAAGAAGATTTCAAGGCACAGCAGAAAGAAAGCATCCTAGAGAAGGTAATAGGCATTTGGTTTTATTTAATAAGAATTCTGTCAAGTTTGATGTCTGGGTCTTGGGGGACAAACCAGATGACTAATCCTCTGTGAAAGGGCATCAGCTGCTCTCAGCAAGCTCAGACTTATAAAAATATTTTTATATTTATACACTATCATTCATTAGATTAATGTTATTATTTAGTATGGGAACTTCTGAAGATCTGTTGGTGTTTCTTTGTATTTTTGGAGCTCTTCCCTTAACTGTCAGAATTTCTTCACAACTCAAGTTTGGGTGCAGTCTTGCAGATAAATATTTGGTTTATATTTTGCAACTCATTTCTTGGACAACTGCAAAAGACCTAAGTAATCAATTTAGATCCTAACCTTGTCGACATTCAAGTGTGGAGGGGGACAGAAAATGCTGCTCTGGTTGTACCAGAGCCTTTTGGCTTGGTCTGAAAAGTTTTCCTGGTCTCAGGGAGGAATATCACTATTGTCATTCTCTGGGCATAAAACAAAACCAAAAAAACCAACCACATAAAACTAAACACCACAGTAGCCACAGGAGATGATGTATTTCTGTCTTAAATATTCAGTAAAGAGTAAACTGCCACCATCCACTCTCATGGCTTCTTCACAGGTACTAAAGGTGCCATGTTTGCAATGTTTGTTTAACAACAGAGAAGGTGTTTTTTTCAAACCTGTTATATTATATGATATATAATATTATATATTGCATTTTAGTATGGAGGACAAGAACACCTGGATGCCCCACCAGCTGAGCTGCTGTTAGCTCAAACAGAAGATTATGTGGAGTACTCCAGGCATGGAACAGTCATCAAAGGACAAGAGAAAGCTATTGCTTGCTCTAAGTATGAAGAGGATGTGAAAATCAACAACCATACAGTAAGCCCTGGGTTATGTTAAAATTATAGAAAAATTAAACACCTTCCCATTGGTGGTGTAGTAGAATACAGTACAACATAATTAATGCAGCAAATAAATTTCTCCTCTCTCAAATGTAACACTCTCCTGTTTCTGCTAAGGAGGAATTTCAGATTGTCGTGGTTGTGATGGGAATTTGAGGAGTTGCCATGACACTCTTAAACTAAAGGGGAGCTTACTCTGTTTCCCTTTCACTTCGAATATGAGCTGAGCACATCCTGTTGATTTTGTCTTTTCTGACAGTGGACCTGTAAGGCTGATATAGAACAGCAAAAGTATTGCTCCTAACTTTCTTCTGCAATTATTCAACTTCCTTGAATGATTCCCTTCCCAGGATATAAGCTCAGCAGTAAATTGCAGCCTCCTGCAGGAGTATCATGGTGGCCATAACTGCTGTGGTGTGTTCTTTTGCAGTGCATTTGGGGTTCATACTGGAAGGAAGGCAAGTGGGGTTACAAGTGCTGCCACTCCTTTGTCAAGTACTCCTACTGCACAGGAGAGGCTGGCAAGGAAATCGCTGTGAGTATTGGCTCAGTCACTTGGGAAGAGCTGGAAAGCATTCACCATCCTTACCTAAGGTTTAGACTGTTTTGCTTTCTGGGAGGGTTGGTGTTTTGGGGGGTTGTGGGATTTTTTTTGTCCTTCCCCTCTCGAATGTGCTTAGTAACTCAGCATCCCTGCTCTTGTGTGTTGTGTAGAACACAGAAGGAAGTTTACTGGAAGAGCAGCCTGGGGAGGAAGAACACATGACAAAACCCAAAACACTGATGGAGGTAGGATGCTTCCCATTCTCAGGAAGACATACTTTGCCTCAGCATTTTAAGAGATGAAAAGATGTGAATAACCACAAAATGTAGAGTCATAATGAGCCTGAAAACGACTGCACTGATTGTTAGACAATTAACACCTCTATGGAAAACGAAGCTCTCAAGTAGCATTGATAGAAGTCTTCATTTAGTGGCTTGGACATTATTAATGTTGGCAAGTTGCATCTTAAAAGGAACTTGTTTCCCACCTTACAGATCCACCAAGAGAAACAGAAAGAGAAGAAAAAGAAGAAGCACAAGAAGAGCTCGAATTCAGACAGTGAGGGTGAAGAGAAAAAGAAGCAAGAAAAACTTAAAAAGGTGCACTATATTCTTCAGTGGCTTTGTGGCAAAATCAACCTGACATGTATTTTACATCATTTTATGAAGCCTATAATGTAGTTCCTGTGCTAGACCTTGGGATGTTCCTTGATGCTAATTTAGAGCTAAAGCAGATTTAAAATGCTGTTAGATGTTCTGAAGTACATTCTCAGGCAAACATTCAATAAATATTTAGTTTTAAAAGACATAGTTTAGATGACTTAGAACAGCTCATGTCTAGGCACTTACTACAGCTGTAGATCTCTAAAACACGTTGCAGAACAATGACTTGTGTATTGAAGAAAGGTGGAGAGATCAAAGGCACTGTCAGAGCTTAGCTTAGCACCTTTTATGCCAGGCTTGGGCCCAGTCTCACAGCTGGGGCAGCAAATCCCCAAACTATCTGCTGAGCAGCCCTCCCAGGGGCACAGCAGCCTCAGGGTGTCCAGGGGGACACCAGTTAAATCTGTGTCTGATCAAGGCACTGGACAAATGCACTTCTTTTCAGTAGCAAGGAGCAGCAGCAGTAGTTGGAGGAATAATACAAAGGACTTAAAAGTAAAACCCCCAAACTTATACCAGAATACAACAAACCATCCCAAATCCCTGAGATCAGATGCTTGTTTACCTGCTTTTGTACTTGCTGGATCATGATTACGTTTTAGGTAAATCCAAGGAGTTTTTTACTTGATTTTGACAATTGGAAAGAGATTCAAGTGTCTTGTTTGCTAAATTGCATTTTAGCATCAGTTTATGTTAAACACTAAAAAATGAGCATGAAGTGAAATGTGCTGGAGGTGGGCCAGACAGGTAGAAGGCATAACCAGAAGGCTTTGCTTATCCCTCCTGCCTGCTGCTTGTCCATCATGTGAGAATCTAAGACAAACCCCCTGTGGGGTTTTTTTGCTTAACTTTCCTTGTGGAATTTCTGTTTTCCTTTGCTCTCCTTTCAGGCACTAAATGCAGAAGAGGCTCGTCTGCTCCACGTTAAAGAAATCATGCAGTTGGATGAGAGGAAGAGACCCTACAACAGCCAGTTTGAGGCCAGGGAGCCAACAGAGGAGGAGATGGAAGCCTACAGGATGAAAAGGCAGAGACCTGACGATCCCATGGCCTCTTTCCTTGGACAGTAATCACAGGGAAGATCATTCCAGTCCAAAAGGCTTTTTTCCATACTTGTTTACAACTCTCCAGACTCTTGCTTCCCTTCCACGGGTCTGAGTGCCAGAAATGGCACCAAAGAACTTTGTGCAAATTTCTTTCAGCAAACAGAAGCAGTCCAGTACTTAGAGGGATTTTCTGAATGTGTGTATTGGTACATCTATGTGCACATACACACACACAAAACCTATGTGTAGATAAAATACATGCACCTGCTCTGGAAATCCTTGAAGAAGAAAAGATCTGATGCTGATCGAAATTCTAGGTTGGTTTGGCCAACTAATACAAGCATAAAGTTATGATGCAGTAAAACTGACTACTCAAAAGAAATGGTCAGCAGGTATCACTTCATATAGAGCAAAAAAGTATGGACAAAAACCCAGTACAACTACTAGAGCTTGTTTGTAAAGGCAGTTGCCTGTCTCATGGCTTTAAAAGAGTGAATAGTTTCTTCCCTGATCACTTTGTAGTAAGTATTTTGGAAATGTAAAAATTGATTGCTTTGTACAGTTTGGGATAAATTAATATAAAAGTTTTAAGTGCTATCCAGCTTTTTTAATGAGGAGGTTAGGAGAGGCTGACTGTAGAGCTTTTAAACTCTGACTGCTTCTGCAGGTGTTACTGTACAAGTTTCAGTCACAAAGAAGTTCTTTGGTTTTCTGTTGATGACAGTGTCCTGTCAGATGGTGTAATAGCAGGTGTCAAATCTAATACCTCGTGATAGTGTGGAGCACCATCTGCTTTGTGTTTGCAATATTAGTCCTTAAACTGGGAGTTTTCCCCTTTAACTATTAGAAGTTGAAGAACTGGGTAAAAAAACTGCACAAAAACCCTTGACTTTAGAGTTTGAAGGATTTGGGAATTATATCTGTTATGGCTTAAACTGTCTCATTAAACATGGCTTTTATAACCACATTTAATGTGGTTATAGTAATGGTGTGACAGGGAAGACTCTGTAATCCTGGCTTTTCTTAAAATTAAGAACCTGATTTCTGTTTCCACTTGGTCAATAACAAAGGAAGTTAAAGTTATGGAACAAAATGAAACAGCATGTTTTACCTGTAACATATTGAACCTGTAATTCCTACCTGTAAAGCTGGTTCCTTTTTTTATTAGGTTTTCTCCAAAGCTGCTTCTGCTTCCCTTTCGTTTCTGTTACAGAAATACTAATTCTGAACACAGATAAATTTATAGGACTGATATATCTGACTGTGGACTTTTATTTTATAAAGCTTGATTTTAGAATCCGACTGGCACTTGCAAAAAAATATAACCAACTACTGGCAGCAAAGATCTCAAGGTGGAATTGTTAATATAACCAAGTACCAGAAAGAGAAATCTTCAGAGTGGTCATCAGCTTTTACAGAAACTGCTTTTATGTTTCCACCAAAATGTGTATTTAGACAGAGGGGGAAGAATATTAGGGATATAGTTCCCCTCCTGCTGCACTAGTGACTCACATGCTGCATTTCCACATCAGCTCATGTCCTTGACCTTTTTGGTTGTGGATAATTCCAAGGGAAAACTGCTCTTTTCCACAAGTAATTGCATACAGAAGACCCCCATTTAAGTGTGTCACACACATTATTGTGTGTGATTTCACAGCTGCTTCGAGGAGTGTTCCATGTCACACAGAGCTGGGATAGCAATGTGCACTGGGCTGCAGGACACGTTATTTATTTAACCTGCCTGCAGCACAGCCCCCCTGTCCTGCTGTGCTGTGAGGGAAAGCAGAGCACAGCCCACCACAATTCCCCTGGAGTTTATTTCTCCAGGAGCAGGGGAGAGGAGCACACACAGCCCTGATGACAAAAGCAGGCAGCAGCTGGCCCTGTGTGTCCCTGGGGAGCCACCATGGCCCTCTCTGCTTTCTCCTCTGGCCTTTTACAAGGCTTAAAGCAGCAAACAGACCACCCTTCCTGGGGGAGCTGTTTGTTTGCACTCTGTCTACACTTCAATACTTGGCTGCAAGTGTGGCTCCTGAACATATTTGTTAAATGTAGCGACAAGTTGTGTTTAAATCCTGGTTTTATAAATATCTGTGGAAAATGAAAGTGCACAGCTTCTGTCAAGTAACACATTCCCCAAACAAAATGCCACATTTCTTCTGTGAATGCTCTTTCATTTAGCCAGAGTTTTGCCATCTATTTGAGTGGAATCAGTATGAGACTGAGCAGATTTCTGGTAAATCTCTTTGATGGCAGAGTGCTGGGTGCACACCGTGTCCCAGCCCTGCCGGGAGCTCAGGTGAGCCCAGCTGGGGGGACAGGCCCTCACATTTTTTATGGTTCATGCCCACACTCCTTTTTGTATGGAAGGAAGCTCAACAGCTTCTCCTCTCCCCTCTGTCCTGACATTGACCCAACATTCACCCAACTCCTGTTAACTCTTTCAGCTCAATAAACCCTCAGAAAACTAAATAAAACCCCTGACCAACTTCTGCCAGATCAGCAAACTGAACCCACTCAGCAGAGCTGCAGCAAGGCCAGTGGGGGGGACAGGGGAGAGGTGGTGAGAAGACAATCCCTTCCCTCCCCTTCCAGCAGCCACTCAGACTTGGCTGCATTTCCATTGAAATGGCTTGAACAGATTCCACTCTGAGGCCCAGGGGTCACTGGTGATCTGTGAGCCACATGAAATGAAGTTCAGCTGGTTTGAGAAACAATATTAAACAGCAAAGTTAAAAGCACTTATCCAGGCTGGTACAGCCCCTTGAGTCAGAAACTGAAATCCCAGTGCTGTGTGACACAATATTCTCTGAAGATTTTCCTGTGGTTTCAAAGAGCTCAGACATTGCTGGTGTAGCATTTAAATGAGCTCACAACGTGGTTTCAGATGGAAAACCAAAATCTGGTTGGCTAAATATTGGTTTACTCTTCTAACAAGGCTTTCAGATATGATTTGATTGTTCTCACCTGAAGATCTACCATTAGCTATTTAACCAGGGACCAATCCTGTAGCCTTAGCTGAGACTCCCAGTGGGATTTACATGACTAAATACAGCCATACCAATTTAAGGGAATTTTTTGCATCTGTGCTTTCCCCAGAGCACAGCTGCTCCCCTCTGCTCCTTGCAACTGCTTATAGTGCTGAGAACTGGGAAAGCAGCCTTGGAAGGAGCCTGAGGAAAGGAAATTCCCCTAAATTGCTTTGGCTGCAGGTCATTTTGTATCAAAGCAGGGGCTGAAGGAACACGGGGACCTGTCTTTGATCCACCAACATCAGTAAGACTTAGACCAGTAGCAGTAACTTTGTGTAACCTTTCTTCTATGAACTACTACCAACTAAATAGATAATGGGCAATGTAAGAAACTGTTGGTTATGTTTGCTGTAATGTCATGCAGAAGGATTAACTCCTGTAGGAATTATTGGATTCTAGTAAAACAATAACGAGTGTGTGTAATGATGCCTCTGCCCTGCTAGTTGTGTGGTCACTAGGCAGGGCAGCTGTATCTCCAAACTCTGGGGTTGATGAGATCGCTCAGGGGTATTATTTTGTCCATTAGGCTGCTGTTACTTGGATGGTTTTGGTGGCTAAACCCCAGGATTTTTATTTTTCCTTGATATCTGTGCTGACGCTGACCTAGTTCTGCAGTGAGTGACTGCACAGCCATCTGTATCCCAGCTGATGCCAAGGGATCAAACAACCCCTGAAGGTAACAGCCTCTGGGTGGTGGGAGGGTTTATGGGCAGCATTTGCTGTTTGTGTTGCTCCCCCTTTGGGCTGTGCTTTCCAGCACTGGGGAGAAGGGGCTGGGAAGGCAGCAGTGCAGGGAGCAGCTCAGCCCTGCCCACGGCTCCTCAGTGCTCAGGACATCTGGGCTCACATCAGGAGCTGGGGGTTACTTTATCCTGCCTATGGGTTCAGCCACTGACTGCTTTGGTGCATTTGGGCTCTAGGACAGAAGGTTGTGACAGCCACAGGAATTACTGTAATGATGCCTTTCTCTGCTGTCCCTGCAGAGTGCACATCTCTGGCTGTTGGTGCTGCACCCTGGCACTCAAGGGGCAGTGCAGAATGCAGGGTGCTGGGGAGCAGGGAGCAGACCCTCCCCTGCTTGTGTCAGTCACTGCTGTTTCCAGGGGGTTCTCCAGAACTGTAGGGCCCTGCCTTCAGGAGCTGTGGTGAGTGCAGGACACATCCCAGCACAGTGCAGGTTGGGCAGAAGATCTGTAAAGTAGCATCAAGAGGGAAATTTTGGCCCATAATCCTAATTATTCTTTTCTACTTCCAAGCAGTTTTGTGCAGTGACAGTGGCAGTGCTTGGAAATGAAAGCCACACTGATGGCAACCACTGACATAATCATGGGAAGTGCCATGAAATTTTATGAATCTCTGAAAGTACCAACTATAAAAATCAAAGCTTCCCTGAAAGTCTTAGTTCTCAATTAAGAGATCCACCACATACATCAGTATTTCTCGGTGCAAAGAAGAGTTTGAAAGCATGTAAATGTGCTCTAAAGGTTTAGTTACCCAAGAACAGCTGAAATGAATCTCAGCTCTGTTGTTTTTACAAAATCCCTTCTTTGCTTTCACTCTTGGCCCTGTTTATTATTGTTGCCATAAGTTTATCAATATCAAACCTAAGTGGGCTTTGTGACTTGTAGATCCCCTGAGAACACTTTGGTTATTTCCTAGAGTTGGTGAAGGATGGTAGAGTGCTCGTGGCTGACACAAGAGTGAGGTTCTGCCGTGGTTCTGTCATGTTCTCTGATGCTAATGCATTCTGGTGGTTTTAATTGCCAAGAGCAGCTGTAAATTCTCTCCTTGGGGTGTCCCCATCCCATCTCATTCAATCATTTTTAGTCATTAAACATCTTAGCACGGGATTGAATCTGAGGATGGAGCAAAGGGCAATTAGTCAGCCCAAATCTACAGCACTTCATGTGAAGGCAGTGAGGAGGTTTAATTGCTAATACTTGTAAAACAAGGATTTACTGTGGGAATAGGGCCCTAAAGCAGCCCTGGCCCGCTCCCTGTTAGCTCTGCCCAGTGTTCCATGTGTGAGTGTGGCTGCAGAGCCCTCCTGGAATGACACTCAGCACATCCCAGAACCTTCAGCACCCTCGGGTTAGGAGGGTGCTGTTTTCAAAGCCCCACAGTTTGTAATGGGTTTATCCTGACAGCAGTGTGGTCAGAAGTGCTATTTATCCCCAATTTACATACAGGAGACACATCATTTAAGGGCTCCTGAACTTGGATGTCTGCAGAGTTCTCTCACAGAGACAGAACTCAGGCACTGTGCTGTGTCTGGAAAAGTCTGGACACTCTCAATTTTGATGTGTTGAAATGTCTTTGAAAAATCTCCTAATATAAGAGCCAAAGCTTGCAGAGATCTGTGGCAAATCCCAGAGCCAAACCAAACTGTCTAGGGGGAATAGCCTTGCTGCAGGGTTCAGGGAGAGGCAGGAGCTGGTGAATTAACCCTCTGAGCTGCAGGGTGGGAACACAATGGCTTTGACTTCCCATTTTCTCACGTGGTGTGTTGGAACCTTGATGATTCCTGAGGACTGAGGTCAGGTTTGTGTGCAGTGCTGGACCAAACCAGCCACCCTCTGACAGACCTGCACAAACCTTTCAGTGGCAAAAGGAATGTACAGAAGTTGCTGTGCACAGGAGGCCGGACTGGAGCTGCAGCTCTGCCCCCAGAGCAGAGCTCTGCTCATCCATCACCTGGTAGAGGACTGCTCAGGTTTGCCTTTCACCCACTGTGTGCAGAATTCTTTTCCTTCTTGTTTCCTGGACTGCTGGAAACGTCCCTTTGTGCCTGTGGCAGAACATTGATCAGATACCAAGTCACTGCTGGGTGAAAACAGGATTTAATGCAATGACTAAACCCTGAGTTAGTTACTGAGTAACTTCCCAGGAGCCCTTTTCCATATGCAGAGTTACTGACCACATTACGTGCTGCTGAGAAAAGGTTGGGCTTAGGGAGGGCCTGCTTGTGTCCAGGATTTCAAAGAGGAGCCCAGGTGTTTGCTCACAGAAGAACCTCAAACATGGATTCAGTGAATCATCAGTGGATGGTATTCCAGAGGCTCTTCGTGCACAGGAGATGTGGAGCTGAGCCTTTCCCAACACAACAGTCCCTGTCCTCTCCAGATTCCCTGCATTAAACCCCATTCCAAGCTGTCTGTGATGACTTTGGCCTTGCAGGAGTGTGGGGTGAGGGCAGGCACAACCAAAGGCTCAGGCTGTGTCCCCTTGGAGGCCACTTTTCTCCTTCCCAACAGGTGAAAACAACATAACCACAGGTGAGCAGATATTTCTGTAGGAAAAGTGGGAGGAATGCCCAGTTTTCCCTTGAGAGACAACACATAACAAATTGCTGGCATTATCCAGTTGGCAGCTTAGTTTGAGGGGAAAAAATAGTGGCACAAAATCGGCTTATTTTTTAAGCCCAGCTGGGAAGTAGCAGGAATTCATCTCACTGGATAAGAACATTATAAAATGTTTGTATGAGGCTTCATCACATATATTTGGAGGCAGAAAACATTTATTGCAGAGGTTTGAGTTGATTCAGAGTCACACGATGAGGGCAGGCACAACAATCTGTGTGCATTCTGTGCTCTTTTATGGAAAAAAAACACTTAAAAATAATTTTAAAAAGCACCCCACAACAAAACCCTGCAGTGTATAAAACACAGCTTCAGAATTGCCTTGAGCTGCATTAACTTCCACTGTACAACCCTTTTTCTCTCACCCTCAGAAAGCAGGACATAATCTCTTAAGAAAATCAAATCTAACTACTTTGTTGGATTAAATCTAACTACTTTCAGTTGGATTTAATTAGTTTTTGTTAGCAGTGCTTCCCGACTGCCCCAGAGCAAGGGCTCTTATGCTCTGTGACCCCGGGCTGGGGACAGCACAGCCAAGGAGCAGCAGTGAGGGGGTGAGTGGGGCTGTCCCGTCCCGGGGGGATGTGAGGGATGCTCGTGGGGCTGTCCCATCCCGGGGGGATGTGAGGGATGCTCGTGGGGCTGTCCCGTCCCGGGGGGATGTGAGGGATGCTCGTGGGGCTGTCCCGTCCCGGGGGGATGTGAGGGATGCTCGTGGGGCTGTCCCGTCCCGGGGGGATGTGCAGGAGTATGTTGGGTCGCAGGGGCCTCACCTGCTCTCTCCTCTGTGGCCTTGGCAGTATATTCATGGAATTTTTCAGTGGTGCCCACGTGGGAGTCGTGGCCGCTGGCCAAGAGCTCAGGCAGCAGCAGCCCCGTCGTTAATGATTGACTGGTGAGATAATGGGGTAGCCCAGCCCACTGTTCGCTCGCCTTCCTTCCCCACCGCTGCTGAGCACGGCAGAATCAAGAGAGCCAAGGGCAGCTGCCCCCGGACCTGAGGCTGCTGCCAGAGTCCCTCTGCAGCTGAGATGCCCGTGGAGCTGCCTTGGGACATCCCGGGCCTGTGACCAGAGGAGAGATGGGAATCGCCTCCAGCATTCTGTGAGTGCACTGGAAACTTTGCAGGCTGAGAGGTGCAAAAGTTCTGCTTCACTGACTTTCAGATCTTTTCTGAGGGCACAGCTGGAATGTGGAACCAGAGCATTAGCTTCTGCTTTATGAAGAGAATATTGGAGGCAGGAAATGTGCACTGTCTGCACTCCTCATGCACACACCTTCAGACTGCTGGAGGTAACTGGTTCCCAGTCTGGGGGAGGTGTCCCTGCCCATGGCAGGGGGGTGGAACTGGGAGAGCTTTAAGGTCCCTTGCAGCCCAACCATTCTGTAGTTCTATGGGTCTCACTAACCAAACATGAGTTGTGTGTATACTTTAGATGCTTGTACCTGTCCATACTGTCCCCAGCAGCTGCTGAGCTGTCCATCTGTATATTTGCCTTATGCAAGAAAGAATGAAAGGGACATCTGGTTACTCTGTTGTTTGTCGTGTGTTTGCTGTAAGTCTGGAGAAGTGATTCTGCTGGTCCATGATCTAAGCAGCTGCTCCTTCAGCCGTGGGGAGGTGTGTGTGCTTGGGGAGCGTGCAGACTTTGGGGGCTGCAGTGTCTGTGTCCCTGCTGTGCTGGGGGTGATCTCACCACTCAATCCTGATGAGCAGATTTTCCTTCATCTCAGCAGTGTCCCTTGAGCAGCTGGAGGACAGCACACAGGTCCTTGGAGCCCCAGGATTTAGTGCAGAGTTAGTGATAGGTGGGTTTGGGTGCCTGAGATGCGCCCGGCCGTGCCAGGTGCCCGTGGCTTTGTGCCACATGTGCCAACCCCTGGGCACTGGTGGCATCGTGGCAGCTGTTCACAGGTGGCTTGGGAGGTCTCAGCAACAAAGAGGTGCAGAGTGTGCCCAGTCCCAGCTCAGCAGCACAGGGCAGGCACAGCCACTGGTCCCACTGCAGGGATGGTCAGAGACGAGTTGCAAGAGCCCGAGCAGAGCCAGGCACGGGCTGGTGGAGGAGGCAGGAGAGGAAAGCACAACACTGGGAAACCAGGTGTCCAACTGCTGTGTTTTCTATCCATCCTTTCTGCCCAGCAAGGACTGCCTCAGCTCTCAGGTCCCCTGCAGAGCAGGTGCTGTCAAGGTCCATGTTCCCTTCTGGAACAGCCTGGAAGCAGAGGACGGAGCAGGATGTACCTTGGAAAATATTAAAACCACAGCTGGGATTGTTTAACCTGGGGTTGGAAGCTGTCTTAGGCACATGTGATTGCACAGGGATCTCTGTGGGTGAAAGATGACATTTTCATAGGGAAATGTGTGAATGTAACCAAATAACTAACCAGGGCAGAACTGAATTCGTACTAGAAAATTTATCTTTAAAATGCTGCAGTTACCAGTGTGTTACAGTATGTAAGGGACCAATCTCATCCCTGCTCTGGACACAGACTAGACACAGTCTGGAGTGTCACCACAGTCTAATACAAGCACAGGAGCTCTGCTCTATCCTTGAGTGTGCAGATTATGTGGTGTTTTAGAACAAGTAAAATCGAGGTCTGTGTTAAACAGGTGAGGTGAGGGGTCTGGCAGGCAGACATTGTTACACAGAGAACAGTTACCTTGGTACAAATGCCCTTAATGACCCCAGCATAGGCAGTGTCTGAGGCTGGTGGTGAAATGCAGGTTATGGAGGGCTGATTTGGGAACTCAGAAACAAAGTTTCTGTAGAACAGATTAAATGTCAAAAGATGGACCTGCAAAAACTCACACGCTGCTGTTTGGGTGGGGACTGGTGGGTATGAAGAGCTACAGACAGGGAACCACTCGGACCCTGGGCTGATCCCCAGGGGCTGCTCTCAGTGACACTGCCCCTTGTCAGAGGTGGTGGATCCCTGTCCTGCCTTGGGAAAGCCTCTCACTGAAGCTCTGGGTGCTGCCTTTTCCCAGCACTGAAGGAATTTATCCTTTCCCCGGACATTTCCTCTGGCTCTCAGTTTTGCAGCATGTCTGGATAGAGCTGGAGGAGGGTGGGCTTAGGTGGGATATTGGGAAGGAATTCCTCCCTGGGAGGGTGGGGAGGCCCTGGCACAGGCTGCCCAGAGAAGCTGTGGCTGCCCCATCCCTGGAAGTGTCCAAGGCCAGGTTGGATCAAAGGAGCAACCTGGGCTGGTGGAAGGTGTCCCTGCCCTGGCAGGGGGTGCAATGAGATGCCCTTTAAGCTCCCTTCCAACTCAAACCAGTCTGTGATTGATGCTCTTTGCAGACCAAGGGTTTGATTTATGCCCATGATTCCAAGTAAAACCTGCACTCATGTAACTGTTGGATATTTCCAGATTATTTTTAAGTACTAATCCAGTTTCTCATTGTTTGTTGTGGAAACCAGTGATATGTTTAGTGAGATTAAGCAAAACCCTTATGAATTCTGTCCAAATGAAAGCTGTGGGAAAATATGGGAATGCAATATTTGCCAAAGGAACAGAGCAGTCTGATATATTATGGCTTGTGTATATTTGGTGGTTTTCTCTTGTTCCAGTGGAATGCTCTGTAGTAACTGGATATGACATTACTGTCTGCCCCAGCCCAAAGGCAGGCACAATTCTGTTTAACATCTGGATGAATTAGACTGAAAACAGACATCCTCTGGTAAGGAATAGGTTCTGTTTCCTATGTGAAAATATGAAAGTTAAAGAGCGAATGGATTTTTTAAAATACCAAGTAACTGAGTTCATAATCCTTAATTTCTATACAAGAAAATGAAAGTATTGTTTGCTAATGATATTGTAGACTGGGAATGTGCTTTGAAAAATGGAAAAGTGAGATGATTTACTGAGGGTAGTATTAAAAAGTATTAAAAAGATCAATTTGTAGTGAGGAGGAGTGGTGAGGACGTGGGAGAGCTGGGACCTGCTCCTGTTCTCTGGGAGAACCTGGGTGACCAGGCTGACCATGTCACCCCTCTGCTCTGGGAAGGTCTGGCAGGATTCTCTGTGCAATGTTTACCTGTAGCTATTCCCTGGATGGGAATGACTTTGGGAATACAGTGAAGGGAGTGTGTTTCTGTGTCATTCATGATGTTCACAGCACACAGTCTAAAGCTTGCCAGGCTCAGGAAAAAGCTGCTCAGTACATGTAAGGGGCAGAGAATGAACTGTTTGATCCATCTTTATTACATCTAAAAACCAGAATCTGAATCTACACACACGCATTTATTTGTACAAATAAGTAATATATATATAATCCCACTTGATTAAGGTGAACTGGACATTGCCCCTTGCCCAGCCAGTGCCTCTGGATCCATCCCTGTCCAAAACTGGAGCTGCAGCAGGAATGTTTGCTCTCATGGCAGGTTTGTCTCTGGAAAACATAACTGCAGCATGGAAAAATTGGAATCTGCAGTCTGTTCTGTCAGGGCCTCTGGGACTGCAGTGGCAGAGACATCCCTAAAGCTGCTGGGATAGTTTTATACTGTGACAGAACAAACCATGTGTAGCTGCCAGAAAACCACAGTTCTTCAAAGATAAGATGACTTTGGGGCACTTTGCAGCCAGACAACTGTCACTCCTAAATCTGAGTGAGCACCAGCTCTCCCAGAGTTCTGATAATGCTGGGAAAGGCAAGTGCTGATCCATGCAGTGCTGGGAATACTCTGGGTTTGGGATGTGTGCCAGTTGGTGGAGCTGTCTGTAATAAACACTGGGATTTTTCTAATTACAGCCTGTTAATCGTGGACATGCTGTTAAAACTCTGCTTGCACAGAACCAACTTCTACCACCTCCCAGAATTCTGGACTCAAACCATGCATCAGTGCAAGGAGAGGTTGAACTGGATGTCACCTGTTCAGGGTTTGTCTTGCTGCCTAAGCTGTGGGAAGCTCAGTGCAGTAGGTCGGGGGGACTTGGAGAATTTTATTTTTCTCTGATATTTTTGGATGACGTTGCTGGCAAGCAGTGAACAGGTAGAAATGAGAAAGCATCTTCATTATATATATTATTTATTCTATTAATTAGTATCTATATTAATTCTAAAGGCATATGTTTAAAAATCAACAGTGTCATTAGATTTTTCCTCTTTTTGATTTTGAGTACCTTAGAGTCTGCAACTCTTTACAGCTCTTGGATATTTGTGGGTGTTCTTGTAGCCTGTGAAAGTATGAGGTTATATTTATGAACTTGATTAGATTGAAAAAAGGAAGATTATGATGAACTAAGAAAGGATGAAATGGAAACAGTTGGAAAGAAATAAATACATTGGGGATGAAACTGTGGTTTCTGGAAAAAGCATTTTTGAGAAGCACAGAGGTAGAAACAAAAATAAGTGTTCAGTGCTGTTCAGTAGATTAGAAACTAATGCTGATGGAAGCCAAGAGAACTTTGAGGCAGAATAAGGAAAGTCAGGGAATTCAAGGGCAATGGGGAGGTATGTGGTGGGTGACTGCTCTCATTAAGAGGTCAGGCTCTGGTGGGTGCTCAGAAAAGGTCTCTCACAGGGCTGGGAAGAATTGCCAAACCTGATCTTCCTCATTAAAACCTTGGCCAGAGATCAGGCCATGGCTCCTGGGCCCAAAAGTATTTCATTTGAGCCTCAGCTCTTCCTCAGCCCAGTGGGAATGACAGGGAAGTGCCCATGGCCAGCAGGGAGATGTCACCAGTGTGACATCAGGACACGGGGAAGGCGCAGGATGGGCCAGTGGAGCACTGCAGCTCCAGCGAAGCTTCCAGTCAGGAATTCCAGTCATCTCTTCCTTCTACAGAGAGCCTGGCAGAGCTGGGTGAGGAAGTGTAGGAAGATTTATCTACTCCCTACCCAAAAAAGGGGATATTGTGGTATGTTATTATTATTTTCATCCTCCTCTAAATTTCTCGAGACACTTGGAGAGTTCCAGGAAGCCTCAAGTCTGGATCTGTGGGTTTTATTGGAAATGTTTACATTCCTCAAACTATGGTGAAATTTATTTCTGTTCACACAAGGCATAAACCTCCTCTAAATCCCACTTAGGCTCTGTTTGGAGCCTGTCTGGCACTTTGACTTTCCCTGGCTCCCAGTGGCAGGGTTTGTTTTCCACTGGGCCTGTGTGAGACCTGGTCCTTGGGTATTGATGCACTGGATCCTTGCTACATTGGCTACCTGCATGAGAGTTCTGGAAATTGCATTGAATGAGAAATTTGGGGTTTAGAGCCTTCAGAAACCTTACCAGAAAAATACAGATTAGCAGAATGTGTGTTTTTCCAGTCATCTAAATGGGATGTCATCTGCTATGTTTGGCTTCCTGTTTGAAACCTAAAGCTGAAAGTCCAAGGGGATAAAATCCTTGATTATAAGCTAGAAAAAAATAATAAAGGGAAAATATCTATTAAAAAAAAGGCAGCTAAGAGAGAAACAAGGACTTTTCAAGGTGCTGAAAATCAATGTGATCAGCCAGACATCTCTCCTGGATATGGTGTCCATCCATTTCTCTCACCCTTTCAATTGTCATGTCAAAGGGATGGAGTCTGACGACTTCAGGCATTTGTCTGGAGTTTTTGGATCTCTCACAGTCTGGTCAAGGGAGCAGCTCTTATTTCCAGACATCTCATATCTCAGAGATGCAGTCACTGCATCCCTGTTCTGCTTGGCCATCAAGTTCTGTCCAGCAGACCAGGAGGGAGATCTGGGAATCTGTGATAGATCATCACAGATGACCTGCTGGGGGTTTCTGGGATACCAGAGACTGTACCTGCCTTCCCAGGATTTTGGGCTCTCTAGGCTGCCCTGGGACAGCCAATGGCATCATCTGCTGCAGCAAGAGTCTCTCAGATGATCCCTGGGTAGCAGTTAGATCTCTCTGGGTCTGGGGAGCAGATGGGGCAGGTGCTGCAGCCTGTGCAGCTGATTGGAATCTGAGGAATGTCAGCTAATGTTTACATCAGGTGTTTGCCTTTGATAAGGAACAGGTCATTCACAGCATGAACATGACATAGTATTGGGACGTTGGTCACAGTGTTTGCTTTGCATTTTGCACACTTGTCAACCTCCTTGAGAACAGTTGAGTATTGTGGTTTGATCTGGATTAATAGCTGTGGTTTTCCCCTTCATTTTCATGGAGCCATTTGTTTAGGAAGGGCAGTTCTACAGAAAGAGAGCTATGAAGGTTGGAACTCTGCTTGTGTTAGTAAGGAAAGTGCTCATTCTCACTTCTCTGACAGAAAGACAGTGTTGGTAACCTCCAGGGACCTGCACAGGTACACAAACACAGTGTGGACTGAGTTTGGTGCCAGGGGCTGTTTTTCCTGGGTTGTTGAGGATAAATCAGAGCCTTCATAAAGAGAATACCTGTGTTTCTGATGGGTGATGGTTTGTTTGGGCAAGCATTGTATATAACTCAGGTGAGCTATGCATCAGTTCTGGCACCCAGCACAGTCTAAATGAGGTCAAACAAGACCAAACTGTAAATAGAAGAAATCCTGCCCTTAAAAGACAGGTAACTTGTTCACTGACTGGAGTCACTGGTTTCTCTCTGTACAGAGTTAATTTGCCAGAGACATGAGGTTTTGACCTTTTAAGTTGGTTGCAAAGAATTCAGGGTTGTGCAATGCAAACCACCTTTCCCAAGAACAGAAGAGGTTGATGTGGTGACTTGTATTTAACAGAGGTCTGTGAGGGACTGGGGACTTCAGCAGGACACAAATTGACTCTCAGCACTTGAGGACTGTTTGATAGTGTTTGGGTGAAGAGTTTTTAATGCAAGCACTGGTACCTGAGCTGAGAAATCATACAGCATGAGCTGCACAATGGGAATTTCCTGGCATTGCCTTTTTTTTGTTTTATCTTGTTTTTTCTATCATTATTAGGGTGGAAACATGAAACAAATATTGTTTTGAGACATAAGACATCGTTATCTTAGCCCAGAGTCAGCCCAGCCTCGTGCACAGTGTCTTCTTTCATCTGGGTTTTGTTCTTCCTCACCCATCAGCCTGCTGGGAAGCCTTGGACAGGTCCCATTCCCTACAGAGACCCTGTTTCTCTTCTGTGTGTTCCTCTCACCTCTCTGCTTGGTCAGATGGATAAAGCAAAGAGGGTGTGCTTAATATTTGCCAACTGCTTCACATAGGGGGCTGTGCTCGGTGGGGTCCTGGGGGTGGGACTGGGGTAAATCCAATAAACCAGTGGGTGGAAGTCAAGTCAACACAAATTTTAATACAGATGGGTTTGGTTCTGACACTTTAATTTAACATTTTTCTTGCTTTCAGTGGTTTACAGTGAAAAGATTGCCAGTCTGTCTGGAATGTGCAGGTTGTATTCCAGCCTTGCCAGAGCATTTCTGAGGCCCAGAGACAGTGCAGTCCCTGAGGCAGCTCTGCCACCTCCCAGCTGAGCACAATGATGTCATTGTTCTCGTCAGGTGAGTTTTAAGTACATTAATGTTTTTCTCTTACACAGGAAGGAGAAGGCAGTTTTCACATAGTTCTTTAAACACATTGAGATCAATGATTCTGCTGCCAGGGTTTAGGAAATACCTTCTCAGTACATTAATGTTCAAGTTTTCTCTAAGGTGTGTTTCAGTGTCAGTCAGAGGTCCTTACCTTGGTCTTCTGAAATACTGAAATTATATTTCCTCTTATTTCTGGTATCACCTGAGTCAAAAATTCTTCGCTGTATTGCCAAAATCACTGTAAATCACAATCAGGAGATTGAAACAATGAGGGAAAAGACATGCTGGGAATCACTGGAATAGGAAACCAGAAGAGAACTTTCCCTGATAGACATAAGCCAAAGCACAACTGTTCTTTCTACACATTGCTGTGAAAAGGTAGAGCCAAATTCTCGTTGTAAATCAGGGTGGCTCCATTGACTTGTGTGGGTCTGTGCCAGCACACCCCAGACAAAGACTTGCCTCTATTTATAGCACTGTCAGTAACAGAGCTGCTTGGAGAGGTTCCACGGGGAGAAAAATGTGATTAAAACAAGGCAGATAAGAATGACAGAGGAATCTGCCTTGTGGGTCTGTTGTGGAATGTGGCTCCCAGGGGGTTTGATCCCAGGCACTTCCCAGCCCCTCCAGGTACTGCTGAGCATTCCCAGCCCAGCGTGGACACGTTGGGACAGACCCCCAGGGCACTCTGTGTGATGGCAGCTGTGGTACAGTCTGGGTCTGCACATAATGTCAGTCCAATCTTGCTTTTTTAGCTCTATGG
The DNA here is from genome assembly GCA_013397135.1 of Pachyramphus minor. Lineage (NCBI taxonomy): Eukaryota > Metazoa > Chordata > Aves > Passeriformes > Tyrannidae > Pachyramphus > Pachyramphus minor. The sequence continues at coordinate 1,528,622 of VYXB01008446.1, read as the reverse complement.
CTTCAGAATATCCAAGGTTTCCCTTTCACCAGCTATCTAAGGTTTTTATTTCTTCAAAGTCCTTATTATGCCATGGTGACAAGAATGGGGAATGTCATCACCAGCCATTGATCCTTCATATTCCCTATGTGACCCAGTTATTCAGAGACACAATGAAATTTCACAGCTATGTTTTAGATAATCTATAAAGAGGGAGAGAACTTCTCCAGGCATCCTGGAGTTGATTTCTTACTGAAATTTCAAAAAAAACCCAGCAGAAATTCCCACTGTGTGGTGTCAGGCTGTTTTCAGTTCCCAGAAACTAGTTAATTTATTTAGTGTGCCTCACCAGTCCAAGTTTCATTTATAGATTAACTTGTATATTTTGGCTCCTATCCAACTCTTCCTTTGGCTCAAAATGAATGATACTGGGACTGTCTTTGAAACAAAGCAAGAATGTGAAACTTTTTGATTAAAGAGCAACATCACCCCTAAAACCTCTCTTTCCACCTCTTTGTGAGGCCCTGCCACAGAAATATGATATTGGAAATGGCAGATTAGGGTCTGGTGAGTTCAACCTTTGTGAAGAAATCAGACCTGTAATATTGTGGAGGGCTCTGGAAACAGTTTGTGTCTCCTCAGAAGGCCACTCACTGGAGCAGCTTGTTTTCAAGACTGTTTGTTTGCTTTATTTAATAACTAATCCATCTTTAGAGCTGTTTTAAGTGCTCTAAGGTGTGCAAGGTCATGGGCCAGCACCTCTCTGGTGCCAGGTTCAGTCTTTGCTGAGGGGCTCGTTCTGCCTGTGAGTGTGTCAGGGGGTCACACTGGTGGTGGGAGCATCTCCTGTGTGTCTTCTCTTGGCCCATTGGTGCTTGTGCAGATCCATTTGTGCAAGTAAACCTGGGGCGTCTTGCACAGCCATCAGAGGAACTGTCAGGTGCTGCTGCTGAACATGGGCTGTTTTCCAGACTCTGCAAAAGTGGTGTATTTGTTGTACATGAACTCTGAGCTGGTGCTTTTTTCTAGTCCATTTGCTGTGTTTGCAGGGGGATTCCTGGCTGCAGCCATAAATATTTGACTGTCTTAAAAGCTGTGACTTTTTACTGATGTCAGAATGTCTCATCAAGATGCTTTCTCAGTCTCAAGGCACTTTCTATGAGCCTCTGGGAAAAAGTGCAATGAGAATCCTCCCACTGAGTTTTTTCACGTGTTTCTGTTTCTTTTTAGGATCTTCTAGATATTATTGGAATGTGACTACAGAGAAAAATGTTCTTTTCTAATGACTCGGTTGGGGACTTTTAATCAGCCTTGGATTTCTGGGAATACTACAATATGGCCTCATTTGGGAATGAGGTAGAAAGGTGGACCCACAGGCAAGGTGGCAGAAGTGGGGAGCTGGTGGAGCCTGTGATGTCCCCAGAAAATGATCTTTTGCCTGGGAAGTCGACTGGCAGCACAGCCCATGCCCTGCAGCTGCCTGGGACAGCAGACTCTGCCTACAGCTCTTTCTCAGGGGGCTCAAACCCAGAGTGTCCCCCCCGCCCGTGCTGCGCCGGGTGCTGCCGGCTGCCTCCGGAGCGGGCCCCGTACATGGACACGGAATATGTCAGGGGAGTTTATGTCAGCACTGCACCCCCTGAGCTCAGAGCCCTGCAGCCACACCAGGCACCAGGCCTGAGCATCCCTCCCAGCCTCCCTGATCGCTGTGGAATCGCTCCCACCCCAGGGACCTTAAATCAGGGACCTGCAGCCCTGGCAGCACCTCCACCTTCCCCTCCCCTGCGACTCGACAGCTACAACATCACCAGACACCCTGAGAAGTCAAGAGGGGGACACAGCTCTGGAGGACACAGTGAGTGTGAGGTGCAGCCAGCTCCTGGTGTGCAGGACAGTCAGCTGGCACACAGGGATGTACCAGGGAGTCAGCACTGGGATGAACTTACAGAGACAGACATAAGGCCTGCTAGGGAAAGGACTCTGGAAAACAAGGGCCTTTCTTCTGATTCTACAAATGAGGTATCTATATCAAACATTCAGGGCTTAAAGACAGGGGGAAATGGAGAGTGGAGCCCACCCCAACAACCTACAAAGAGAAGCAACCCACACATTTTCAGCAGACCTTCTTCATTCATTTTTCAAGAATATTTAAAGACAGACTCTGTGGCAAATGTGCCCAAAATACTTTCTGCTTATAGTTCAGTTCATGCTTATAAAATTCCCAATGAGATGAACTCCAAGTCCTATCACCCAGCACATTCCAACCCCAACACTGTTAATGATACAGAGAAAGTCAAACAGTGTCCCTGTGGGGTGCAGAAGCCGACTGCCAGAGAAGCAACTCTGCCAAGCACTGTGCCAGGGCCCAGCCAGAGAAAGGGGTTCTTGCCCTGTGCTCAGGACCTGCTCTGTGCCCACTGGAATCCAGACATGGATCAGGATGTGTTTGATGACAGCTGTGACTTAAAACATATGGAGAATGCCCTCCTAATTAAAAATGCGTGCAGGAAGCTGAACAGTTGTACAGACAAAAATCAGTGCTATGATTCTGCAGGAAAAACTGGGAGAGATGTCAGGGAACCAGTCCTGAATCAGCAAGCCAGAGTGCAGAGATCACCAGTGTCCTGCAGCTGCAAGGCTGTAGAAGCAGAGGGGTTGGAGCAGGGAAGGAAGCAGTGCTGGGATACCAACAGCCAAATGGCTTTTTTCAGACCAAAGGAAGATTCCACATCTCACTTAGTACATGAATTCCAGGACAAAAAACAGGCTAATAACAGCAATCCTGACCTCAGCATCTGTCTGGAGCAAGAGGATCCTCCTGTTCAGAAACACCAACCTGGATTTCAAACCCAGCTCTCAAGGCAGCTTTGGGAGGAGCGTGCTGGTGAACAAATAACCAGGCAGATGACTCCCATGCTTTACTACCTTTCTGGGGGAAGCCCCCCTGATGTCCCACACCCCAACCAGCTCACCCACAGCCAGGAGGACTCAAGGAGGATCCTGAAGGAAATCCCTCCAAGTGGCTGTGCTGCCTCAGCACAGTGTGTGCAGGTGCAGAGGGAAAGCCCCCAGTGCCACAGTCCCAACCACCACCTGGGCAGTGCTGAGCAGCTCCAGAGCCAGGGGCTCACCCTCGGCCGCCCTGCTTCAGTCTCCGATGAGAGTTTCAGGAATGACTACAGAGAGAAACTTAAAGTGGCTCAGAAAAAAGTTCTCAGAGAAACCTCCTTTAAGAGAAAAGACTTACAGATGAGTTTGCCTGTCAGACTGAGACAGAAACCCTCTAAAAGGCCATCAATTGAACACCTTCGGTCTTTCTCGTTATCCAGTGCAAATGAGGATGCCAAACCTGTTCTTTGCTCCCTTTCTCATCTAGAATCCCTGGAAAGTTTCAATAAAGATGAAGAAATACAAAAGCCACAAGCAGGTCGAGTAGGGGGAAGGAAAAGGGTAACCAAAGAGGAAAAGAAACCGTGCTATTCTGAGCCTGAGAAGCTCGATCAGCTAATGGATAAGGAAGTATCTTGGAGTCAAGTTAGGAATGAAATCACTGAACAAGATATAGTGGCAGCCAGGAGAAGGGCTCTGGAGAATGGAGGAAGGGCACTTTCCAGTTCCAGTATCTCCAGGACAGAGCTGAAACAAATCCAGCACACTGCACTGATGGAATACGTGGAGCGAAAGATCAGTCAAAGGCCAGGTGGTTCACAGCACCTCCCACTGCACAAGCCACCCCTGCAGAGGAGGCTGTCACATCCCAAAGGGTCTCCTGGCAAGATTTCCAACCCAACTGGGAGCAGGAAGATGCAAAATGATGAGGTTTTCCACCAAGTTTTCTCTAGAGAAAAATCACCAGGTGTTTCTCCTGCCTTGGCCTTTGCTGCCCTGCAGAGTGTGAGCAGCAGGGCTGATCCCAGCACAGCACATGGGAGCTGCCCCAGCAACTGTCCTGCAGCTGGAAGGCTCCCACAGGCAGGGGATCCTGCAGCTTGGAATGCTCCTGACAGATCAAAATCCACTCCTCCTTGCCCACGGGTAAGACAGAGATCCGGTACCTAAAGGGGCCCTACAGGAAAGTCAGAGAGGGACTTCACACTTTTTACAAGGGCTTGGAGTGGCAGGAAAAGAGGCAGAATGGCTTCAAACTGACAGAGGGCAGAGTTAGATTAGAGACTGGGAATAAAATCTTCCCTGTGAGGGTGGAGAGCCCTGGCACAGACTGTCTGGGGAGGCTGTGGATGCCCCATCCCTGGCAGTGTGCACAGGAGTGAGGTTAAAGAGCTGCCTCTGCTGCAGTGCTGCTTGTCCCAGTGTGCTGTTTTCCCTTCCAGGACATGTGCAGAAGTGCCTGTGGTGCAGCAGCACCGTCCCAGAGCTGCGAGGGCTGTGCCAGGTAAGGCTGTCAGGTGTGACCTCCAGGGCAGCCCTGGTTGGCTGCTCCTGTCCTTCTCTCTCGGGATCCTTCCTTGTCCCTGTGGGACTGTTGCCCATTTGGGACAGTCTTTAAAACCTTCTGTGCCGTGGGAAGTACAGGCTGGGAGTGCTGCTGTCCCTGCACAGTGAGATCTCTGGGATCACAGCTCCCTCATCTGAGCCCTGGAGAAAACAGCATCTCCAGCAGCTCGGGTGTGCCCAGGCCTGGAAGCAGTGTGTGATCAGGGTGGTGCAACAGGGGCTTTGGGGGTGCTTTCTTAATGGAGAAAAATACTGTGCCATTCACACCTCACTGAAAAGGCTGTGTTTTAACTCTCCATATTTGCTGTGCTGGTTTGAGGAGAGTCGGGGAAGAAAACCATCTGAACTGTGTCTCAGCAAGGCAGTGATGCTGACTCTTGTGTAGTAAAAGAATTTCTACTGTTTCAGTTGTTCAAAAACATCCCAATGGTTTCTGGAGGCTTGATTAGCTTAGGAAAAAAAATGGTATTTTTAGCAATATTTTGAAGTTTTCCCTAAATTTCCTAGTTTAGCAGTAAATTTCCAGTTATTTTCATGCAGACTAGGAAGTTCCAGACAGAACTGTAGCATCAGAAACATTTGATCATAGCTCATAAACAGTCTGCAAAAGTATCTATTGTAGAGGGAATGTCTCACATCAAAGGAACTGTCTTCTTTCTTATAGTTTCCGTGATCCTGAGAAAGGTGGATCCAAGAGTCATGGACATAATGACATAACTGGACATGCATGTTTTCAGGATACTAAGGAGCTGACTCCTGAAACCTCTATTCCTGTCCCAAGAAGTGGAAGCAAGGAAGGTGCTGGAGTGGAGGAGGAATGCAGCACTCAGGCCCCGAGTGGGGATGCTGCACTAAAGCAGCCAGAGCAGCGTCCTGCAGCTTCTCCAGAGCAGGGGAGGTGCCCACCCCCAGCACGGGCTCAGCCTCTCCAGGGCCACAGAAATGCAGCCAAAGGGGTCACAGCACAGGAGGATGTTCCCCTGGACAGAGGGACACACCTGCCCAGGAGGAGGCTGCGCTCCCCTCATGACCAGCGGTGCCAGGAACTGGCTCTGGAGGTCGTTGCCAAGGACAGGTCTCTGGTGGACGTTCTCCTGCCTCATCCTGACAGAAAAACTGCTTTGGACCTGATGGAGGGTTTGTTTCCTGTTCACATTTCCGTGCTGGATAAATCACACAGGAAAAAGGGCAACGTACAGGAGAATGAGTAAGCAGACAAAACCAATTATCTGGTGTTCTTCTGTTTTAGCAGATGAATATTGTGGGTTTACTAGTAGTAAGATGAACTTGAGCATATTGTTTTATTTTTGTTTTGTTAATGAAATATTTTAGCTTTCTGATTTATACACCAAGAAACATCTGAGGCTATGGATATATGTGGAAGAAAAGTGTTTCAATGATGCCTTGTTGAAGGACCTGTGACAGACCTAGGCTGCAAATCTTTAGTTCTGTATCTTTTAAAAAATTAGAAAAATTGCTACTGTGAGACGAGAGGGATTATGAAGTCAAGATAGATAAAACCATGAACACAAGGTTTGAGAAGAAAACATTGTTTGCTACAGGTGTTTATTTTCTGTTCCAATGGCAGGAAAAGTCGTGGAAATGGCCCAGAAGAATGTCCTGAATCTGAACATGAAGCCAAGCGAAGGAGCAAAGAATCTACCTCTGAGGGACACCAAGTCCTGACCAGGAGCAGGGACAGCACAAGTGACCCAGACGACATCACATCTAAGAAAGTATGTAGATGACATCAGAGGAACCATCAGGACAAAGTCATTATTATTAATGTCAATATTATTATGAATATTTTAATGCCAATAATGTTTCACAGGTAACTTTGAATCAATTTTTGCCAGTAAGTGAAGTCCTGGCAGATTGGCTTATTGATGATAAATGGTGGTATTTAAATCCTGCCTGGTTTGATTCAGATCTCTCATCCCACACACTTGTCTCCACCAGGTCACTGGGGATGGATGTGCCTGGAGCACACAGGGTTGGTTGAAGATTTCCTTGCATGGCCAGTTCCTGTGCAGCGACTGACTCCCCATCTAACACTCAAATCTAATCTCAAAATCTGCAAAGTTAATTACAACTTGCAGCCTAAATAAGAAATATTTTTTACTCTAAGAACTGGCAGCAGTTTCTGCACATTCCAGTGTCCAGATAATTCCATACATGCAGGGAATAGGGTAGGTTGGACAAAGCTGAGCTGTGACAGAAGTACAGAGCCTGGAATTGTGCAGCTTGGCAGAGTTAGATGGGCTTTCTCCCCTGTAGAAATGTGGCCATGCTCCATCTCAGGTAATGACAATCTGCCTCCCTGGAGCTCCTCCTGCTGTGCATGTGGTGATGTCCTTCACTACCCTCTGTCTGACTGTTGCTCCTGTCCATGGTGGTGTTGTCCATCTTCCAAAGAACTGGTGGTGGTCTTGTCCCACTCCAGTCTCCAGGCCTTGTGCCATATCAACATTTCCCCATCAAACAGCCTCCTCTCCTTGCTTTGCTGCCCAGGCACTGTGACCTGCTTGAATCACCCTGGAACTGTTGCATGTGAGAAATGAAATTCCAGTCAGTTCTCCCAAATTGTGGTTCAGAGCAGTGGCTTCGTGCCCTCCATGTCTTAGAGCACAACTCTGTGTAATGTTGTGATACTTATTGCAGTTCCCTTCTGACAGATTGAAGCTCTCTGAGCTAGGGATTATATTGCCCATTAAGGTGATTTGCTTTTCAGAGTTTGAGAATTAAGTATGGCTTAGAAATAGTGTGGTTTTTCCCCTTTTTCTTTCCTGGAGCTCACAATTGTTTTAGAAATCAAAAATTCGGCAAAGATGCTGTGAAGCAAATCTGCTCTCCAGAACTGATCTGGATTCTCTTTGGCAATAACAGCTCTCTGGTGTGGTTTTTTGCCCTTGCAGCTGGAGCTCGTGGCCAGCCTCCGGGCCAGGCTGCAGAGCCTGTGGGAGGAGCGGGAGCTGGTCCTGCAGGAATCCAGGGAATGCTGCGAGCGGGGCCAGGCGCTGGAGGCCACGGTGCGGGACCTGTGCAAGCCCAACGAGTTCGAGCGCTACCTGATGTTCATCGGGGACCTGGAGAAGGTCGTGAGCCTCCTGCTGTGCCTGTCCAGCCGCCTGGCGCGGGTGCAGAACGCCATGAGCAGGATGGACGGCAGCGCGGACGCGGAGGAGAAGGTGAGTGGGAGCCAGCAGTGCCTTGGGTTTGGCTGGTTCCCTTCTCTGCAGGGACTGTGCTCAGCTCCCTGTCCCACAGCCCATGGAGCCCTGTGAACTGTCCCACCCAGGCAGTGTTTGTGCCAGGGCAGGGGCCGTGTCTCTGCTGCAGTGGAGCAGGTCTGGTGTCAGGGCTCGGTGCTGGAGCACAGGAGTGCACAGGGAGCTCTGCAGAGGGTGGGGGCAACAGCAGAACCCTGGACCCTCCAGCTGCTCTCTGAGGAGCAGCTCCAAATCCAGGCTTCACAGGGCTTTTTGTGGCTTATTTTTCTCCACTGGTAATTTCACTGCAGTAATTACTGCCTTTGAAAACATCCTTCACTTAGTGGGCTTGTTCTGGACAGCAGGAAGAAGACGTGGTCATAACTTGAGATAAAATACCCTGCAGTTTAACTCATCTTTGCTGGAAAATGAGGAATTGTCTCATGTTACCAGGAGATCTTTTCAAGTCTGAAAAGTCTCCTTTTTGCTAGAGAAGACAAGCCAAATTTATCCCAGGAATGATGCTTCCCTGCTGTCCTTATTGCTTTTAGACATGTTTTGATCAACACAATACCAGTTGTTATCTCTCATTTGGAAATTGGAAAAGCACAGAGTTACAAAAACTGGGATTTTCTGGAGCTGTGCTGCTGCTGACCTGTAGCTCTGGAGGTTCCTCATAGTTCACTAGCAGAACAGCACTAAAAAGGTCCTTCCATGCAGTGGGACATGGAGAGTAGAATTTACCACCTCCCAAATGTCATTGTGTTAATGTGAATAATTCTGAGCAGTATTTCATCCAGACTTTGGCTTTGTGGTTGGCAGGGAGGGTGTTGTTTCTCTAGTGTTATATTTATGCTCTTCATAGGAAATACATTTAAGTAATTTATTCAGACATTTGAATAACATGCCCAACAAAGACTTGGTTCTGTGCCATCATTCTCAAACCATCTCTGCTCACTGCATTTGCCCTGATGGCAGCAGAACCAGCAGTCTCAATCTTTGAGTCCATTTTTAGGGTGTCAATAGTAATGATTGATCTGTGCTGGATTTATGGACACTGTCCCAAAATGGGACACTTTCCAGCAATGTTATTCCTGCGACAATCATTACAGCTGGAAGAGACTTGGCTACATGTGAAAGGTGTAAAAATCCCGTAGAACAAGCAAGGCCTGACTCTTGTGGGTTTGTTAAGAAGCCTTTGATGAACAGTTACTCTCTACATCACAGTTATTTTATTGCACATATCTTTTAATAGAAGCCACTCTATCTTCTTAATGTCATTGGCACTCTGGCCACATGTAACACACAAAATACAAAGACATGTGCCTTAAAGAGCTTCTAATTGAATGAAGATGGCTACAGGATGCCTTCAAATGCCCAGAATGTTACATATATTGATGTTTTTCCTGTGGGCAGCATGGAAGAAGTGAGCCTTGCTGGGGTTTACCATGTCTTTACCTTACAAGCCACAAGAAGGAGTAATTCAATCGAGAAAAAGCTCAAGTGGAACACAAAGCCCACAAGAGGAAGTAATTAAATTAAATCGACTGTGGCTTCCAAATGAAGAACTAGAGCCTGCCAGGAATGCTGAGTTCTCACAGGGTGCTGCTCTGTTCTTTCACTCTGCAGCACTCACTGAGCGAGAGGCACAAGCTCTTGTCTCGGCAGCGGGAAGATGCAAAGGACCTGAAGGAGAACCTGGATCGCAGGGAACGGGTGGTCTCTGGAATCCTGGCCAAATACCTGTCAGAGCAGCAGCTCCAGGACTATCGACACTTTGTTCAGGTCAAGACCTCCTTGCTGATTGAACAGAAGGACCTCGAAGAGCAGATTAAGTTTTTTGAAGAACAATTAGAAACCCTTGAGCAAAGTATCCCCCTCTAACACCCACCCCAGGCACTGGTGGTTGGGACCTGTCCCTGGAAATCCACAGGTGCACAGGGCTCCCTTTGGTGAGTTCTTCCAACCCTGCTGGTGCCACAGCACTGGCAGTGCTCAGATGCTCTGGGGATGCTCCAGGCACACCCTGGATGTGTCTTGCACTTGGACAGACCAGCTGCCAGTGTCTCACAGTGTGCAGCAAACTGCCTTTGGGACGTGACCGATAGGATGTATTGCTCCTATTAACTCGGTGTCTATTTACCCTTGTTGTCTGTCCATCTGTTTCCAGATTGACACAATCTCAATAAAAGAACCATACAAATATTTGCCTCTTGTGGGTGGGTTGAATGTTTGAAATGCAAGGCAATGTGGGTGCTCAGATTTGAGTGGGGGATTGCACAGAGCCACGGAAAATGTTATGGACATTTCAGGGGAACTCCTGCACTCGTTTCTGCTGTTTAGATGTGTGACACAGTAAAAATACACTGTAATGGAAGAAAATAATTCCTTTCTTGGCAGTTGCCATCCCTGAGTCTTTCCTGGCTCTGTGTAATCCTGGTAGGCTGTTCAGAGGAGGTCAGGAAAAGGGTGGTCCTCACTGACATCAAAGAGCCAATCTGTCATGGGGCCAGCTTAAATGAACAGTTTTGGGAATCATAAACTCTCAGCTTATTCCTGCACAGTCATTTGCAAAATCCTTGCTGTGCTTTTTTCAAGCAGCTTGTTTTTCAAGCAGCACCTTCAGGAGGTTGTTTTTGGGTAGTTTTCAATTTGTCAGCGTGCACAAGAAGCCTGAATGAGGGGGAAGAGCTCTGCTGCAGCGCGGGGCAGGTGGGAGCCCTGGAGGAGGTTACTTGGTTTCAGTGAGACTTTGTATAAATCCCTTGGCAAACATCTTTTAAACAAATGTTGTGTGTTGAGTCAAACCAGGGATGTTGCTGTGTTTAAAATCTGAGTGTGTTTTGCTTGTTTGTAAGTATTCAGAGAGAACAGTGTTCCATCTGAGCTACGTATCCAGACCATGGATAAGGCAGCCACTAATTGAACTCAGGTTTCTTCCACAGCCAGGATAGATGTTCCTTGTCCCAGGATGTTGGGCTTTACCAAGAGGTGTTTTACTAGTGGTGTGTGTCCTGACTACAGGAAGTATCATCACCACTGACAGAAGCTGTTCCTGAGGCACAAGAACTCCAGGAGCACAGAGACCAAGCTGCCATGTGCACTGTGGTTTTTGCTTTAGTACCTGCGGGGAAATGGTCAGACACTGCAGATCTTGTGAGTAGATCTGCTCACTGGTTCTCAGAAGGCCCTAAAGATAGGATTTTAATATGTACATCTGAAAGCTGTCTTTTGAAAATGGTCTTTAAAATAACAGAAGTGATGCTAACAGCATCAGTGGAGAATTTTAAAAAATATGAGTGATGTTAAATGAGCTGTTTGCATGGTTTGAGAAGCCTGACTCAAAGGTGCAGTTTATTCCTACTATTCCTAGTTGAGGGAAAAAGACCTGATTGGAAATAAATGTTGGGTAATTGAAGCTAGAGCTTGCCTTTAAGGGGAAGAATAGACCTACCCTGTTTAGCTTCTCTTATCTTTTTGGGGGTTGGTGTCATGGGAGGGTGATTGCTGCTCCTTCCACACCAGCATTCACAGGTATGCTTCAAAGAGCAACGTTAGAAACAGCTTGTACTCTGCTTTCAAACAGTTCACACCTCTTCACCCCTCTGGCTCTGTTAGAACTGTGAATTCCAGGCAAAGTGGCAAATGGACACAGTGAGGGCACCAGCACCTCTTTGCTGGCAAGCAGAGACCCCCTTTCTGAAGCAGTGGCAGATCTGGATTGTCAGGTGGGTCTCAACTTTGATACTGATCGTTTGTTATTGATTTATTACAAGGGTGATGGTGATAGTTCACTCTGGGCTGCATGCATGTGCAGCATTCCTGGCACACATACTCACATGTGGGCTTTTAAAATCACAGTCTGATGTGCAAGGAGTGATTTACCTGCTCTCAGATGAATGGTGAGGAGCAGCCCTGGGCACCTGTGGGACTGGTGAAACACTCCTTGGTTGCTCAATGTTGCAGTCATTACCTGCAGGATAAAGAGACAGCCTGTTCCTAATGATGGGCTGCATCTCCCTTCAGCAGCTTGGAGACATGTGCTGGCCACAAACCCCCTCTAGGGAGGCCAGTGCACTTGTCTCTCAGCTGCTGGGAGACAGGACCATGCCAGGCAGGGGGTGTCCACCTCCCCTGGCTGATCTTGTCTTCACATCAGTTTACACTATTCACTTAAAATTCCTTCTCCATGTAGAACTTACAAACTGAACTTGTTTGTGGGGCTGGCAGGACTCTGTCCCAGTGATGGAGATGTTGAATCATCCTGTGGCTGAGCCAGTTTTACACAGGGTAAGAGTGCCTGCTTTTGAATCCTACTGCCTTTTGCTGAAGGTTTGGTATTTAGAGCACTAATTATATCCCCATACCAATAACCATTGTTTATGTGGCAGCTTTTTCCCAGCTTGAAGCCATGTGGTTTGGAAGCCAAGATGGCCAGAAGTGCAGAGCATCTTTGTGCTGCAGCTCTGCGATCTCACGCTGCTCAGAGAGGTTTTCCTGACCCTTAACCATCAGAAGACAAATTTAAGACCTGGACTGTAACCAGCAGTAACTGGTGGTCTTCCTGGGGAAGCAAATCTTGCAAATGTAAGGATTTTGGAAATGAGACCCTGTGCAGTGCTTGTACATAATTACTGTTCATGCTCCTTCTCACCAGCCTCCCATTTGTGACTTGAGCAGCAGTGACACCGAGTTACCTCTGTCCAGACCTGGGGAGCTCCTGGCAACTCCCCCCGTGCTGAGACCTGCTGAGCTACTTCTGTGTGAACCAAGTGAGGGGTTTGTGAGCTGGGGAATGTGAGGAATGGAGGAGCTGCCTGGTACCTGACCCCCTGGGAGAGCAGGCAGGAAATCCCCACTGCTGCCCAGCCCTGCCAGGGTCCTGTTGCAGCCTGTGAGCTGATACTTCACCGTGCCAGGTAAGGGGAACTGAGGCAGCACCACGGAGAAGTGCCACCTGAGCCCTGTGGTGAGCTGAGGTGTGAATGAGTGACAGCTGCACCCGGGGAAGAGCAAAAGAGGAGAGCTGAGGAGGAGGAAGAGGTGACACAGGCAAATGCAAGAGCCTGATCTCCCTGTGGAGTGCCGGTGGGGAAGGCTGGTGGGATTCCAGGAGATGTCTGCAGCTCCTTTGGCCACCCACACACAGCAGTGTGGGGGAAGGACTGCAGCAGCTCCTGTCCTGCTAAGCAGAAGCACGTGGGCCTGATTTGGGGTAAGAAGATGCTCTGTATCGCTGGGGGTAGAGCAGGAGCCCGTGGCACAGGTGTGGGGTGCAGGAGCAGTCAGGGGAAGCAGCAGCACATCCTGCCCATCTGTCTTGGCAGCAATTGAAAAGATTTTAGACATTTTAGAACTTCATTTAACACCCACTGCAATGTGGGAGAGTCATTGCTGGATCAGGAGCTGCTGTTTCAGCCTCTTGGGCACTAAACTGAAGGAGCTTAATTATTTTGCTTTAAGCCCCAGCCACATTTTCTTCACTGGCATGTTATGCTGGGGAACTATTGCATGTAGAACTAATTAAGGAATGAAGGGCTGCAGGAGTTAATGCAAATGTACTCTGCAGAAGATCTATTTGGTGCTTGTGAGAGCTGCATTTAATAAGTAAAAAGATGTTCTCTCTGCTTTGGGAATTCATGGCAACCATCTGAATAATTTTTAAAAATAAACTCGGAGCAGAATTGCAAAACTAATCTGTGCCTGAAGGGAGCCCACATAGACATTAAAGAATAATCAGCCTGTAGGAATCATGCAACCTCTGGGGTTCACAAAAGGCTCTCGAGAAACAGCACATGAATTTCAGTGCTAAACGAAGAGAGGCATTAAAGGTTATCAGAGAGACTCTAAAATACCACATGAGCCTTGAAGCTGAGTCATCTCAGAGATAAATGCACAGGGAGAGAATATGGATTGCACAGATAGTCTTGATTTAGAGAATAAAAGACACTTCTAAAAATGTGCATGAAGAGCCAGAGGTCTTTCTAATGGGCTCAGCACATGGTGGAAGAGCAAGAACATCCCAAAGTACCTCGAATGGGAACCACTGGTGAAACAATTCCCCGAGATCCCTGCCCTGTGACAGCTCCCAGGGCGATGGCTGGTGCCTGCAGGACCCTTGTCTGGGTGCAGCTGCTCCCTCCTGAGCACAAGGGCAGTGTCCTGCAGGGTCACAGGGGCTGCCTGGAGCAGAGCTGTGGTGCTTTGCTGCGAAGGGGGAAACTATTGTGGGAGAGGATGGAAGAAAATACAACACAAACCCCACGGTGAGGTCTGCCTGTACCACTGCAGTTTGTCACTGTGCCCGTAGGGGTGAAGCTGACAGTGTGACCATTGGCAGGAGGCACTGGGTGAGGACAACCAGGGCACCTGGAGGCACCTGGGCAGGGCCTGGCACCCCAGTACTGTGACCTCATGTCAAAGCCTTGTGCGTTTTGGGACTCCTGTTCCACTCAGGGGAAATGAAGGTTATTTGGTTTGTGTCAGCCATGAGTCCACAGTACTTGTGCTTCGCAGCTGGGGTCTCTTACCTTGTCTGGAGGGTCTCAAAGTGATGGGGGTGGATGATTTGTCTCTTGGGAAATGGGGGTTTGGGTTTGGCTGGAAACTTGTGCTCTCAGATGGAGGAGTAACACTCTAACTGGGGCAAACACAGCAGAAAGGAAGGGAAAGCTGAACACTGGCAGCATCGTTTTTGGTGTGCACATCTCTATTTTCTTCCTCTCAGAAAGGGAAGAAAACATACTAAAGCTGTGCTAATATTAACAGTACAGATCTATTTTGTCTGGTTTGGGGTTAAACACAGTATAAGGGCTCGATGTGCTTAATGACTTGCTTTGTCTTATAAATTAGTGGAATTTGGAAACCTTGGAATTGGAATAGAAATGTTCCTCATTAGGAGGCAGAGTTTTTGATCTGTGTTGTCCTGCTCTGTCCCTGTTCTTCCCCTGCAGCAAACAAACACCATGCTGTTCATGCCCAAGCTACACTCCAGCCAAGTCCCTGTTAACGACCTCTTAATTTGGAGGTCCCAATAGTACAAATGACAGGAGAGAGCAAAAGCTGCCACGTTGCCATTTTACTCAGATTAATATGCGAATCAGGAGACAAATGCATCCAAGGAATGTAGGTCAGGGTGAAACATGAAGAGTGGGAGCAAGGGACGAGCACTGGAGAATGAGGGGACTCTCAGAAGGCCTCCTTCTCCTCCAGCTGGTGGCTGCAGCTCCTGTTGGTCTGCTGGAGTTACTCAGCAGCTCTTCCACTGGACCCTGCAGTTGTGATGAAGCTGAAATCTCACTCAGACTCCTCTGCAGTGCAGGAGCATTTCCCAGGGCTTTCCTGGTCCGATGATTCTTGCAGCACTCACAAGGGGATGGAAATGGCCAGAAATCTCTGAGAGCCTGATGGCAACTGTGCTGCCTCACACTGCTCAAACACATCTGGGAGGACAAAGTCTGCCCCTTTGTGTAGAATCACAGCTTGAGGTTTGTTTGCAGAGCTCCTCAGAGCAGGTTTGTGAGCTGATACTCATCAGAACAAAATGTCTGAGGAACAGACAAACCAAGACTGAGCCAGGGTCAGACAAATATTCGCTCTACTGCTCTCCAGTGCTGCTGCACTAAAACCTGGGCTGGTTTTATTTGTGTAGGCACTCCACTGAATGACACTGCCCGTGCTGCCTCCAGCTCTAAAAACATTATCTTGATTTCAGTTGGAGTATCAGCACTGACTGTGCTTTAAGGAAGTGACCAAGGTGATTATCTCCATTTTACAGCAGGAAAACTGAGACGTGGCAAGTAGGCAGGGTAGTAACCAAGGCAAAATACAACCTGAGCTCCCCTGCCTTATCTGTGCCTTCCATTGCCAGCCTCCCAAAGCTGCCACCCCTCCCCACCACTAACCCTCTCCACAGGGCAGAAGTCCTCCCTCAGCTGTTCCCTGTGCAAGCATCCTGGCTAAACTCCACAGTTCTTGTTCATTCAGGTGAAAATTCAACTGTGTTCAGCCAGACTCGGCTTGACAGTGAAACTAAGGAGAATCAGTCAAGCTGAGGGATTCATAAAACAGTCCTGGCCTCAATCCCTGTCAGGAGAACACTCCCATGATCACTGATCATCCTGCAGAGTCCTTTCCACAGTGTAAACGGCCACACAGGAAACCAGAGCCCAGCCAGGCTGAGAGACTGGTTTTACTTCAAACCAGAGGCACTACATATATTTTGAAGATTACAGCAGTGCATTCTCAATACCTCTCAGTATCTGTCTACACCTGAAGTTGTACTGCTCTGGGAATACTAATTCCAGCCTGCCTAAGGATTATCTTTTCCTTCATCTGCTCAACAGGGACGAGGAATGAGCTGAGTCACAGCACAAACTTGCTGGCAGAGCCTGACCCCCACCACACCCACAGCACCGACCTGGAGTGCCCCACCTTTGTTTGCCAACCCTCCTGCCAAGCCTGGAGCACTCCCTGGGCACTGCTGGGAGGGCTCTTGCTGCTGGGCATTCTCCTACCACACCAGCTCATCCCACAATGCCTCTGAGGAAGGAGTAGCGCAGAGTTTCCTTGATGATACATGTTGTAATGAAGTCTTATCTCAACTATGATGTCTTTGACAGAACAATACAGGAGCGCTGAAACCTTCTCCCTGCTTTCCTGGAGATGAAGTCACAGCCACGCTCTACAGGTTAGTCAGGGGGGCTTTTTTAAACACAAAACACTCCATCCTTGAACTCTGCCTCCAGCTCAAGTAAGCTTTATTCAGAGGGAGCATTAAAAGTTCAGCGATCTTGTTTGAACAGGTATCAAGCCCACAGCCATAACTAGTGAACAAACTTCCCTGTAAGACTGAGGCAAACTGGAGAGTGTTTGCAATTCCCACAGAAACAAACGTCAGCCCTGCCAGTGCCTCAGAGGTAACAGGAATGCACACACACGCTTCTGTATTCCAGGAAATACAGGAAAAAAGGGTTTCATGTCCATACACTTAGAAAGACACTTTAAAACAGAGCCCTTTTCTAGGGGGGCTCTGTGAGCAGACACAGTGCAGCACAAATCAAGGCTTCAAAGGACCACGCTGGTCAACGGTCACACCAACAGCTATGCAGCAAATTGGATTTTATTTTTTTTAAACCCTACTCCAGATATAGAAGTCATGAGGTGCTTGATCATTAACCTTTGCTTAACAACTTAATTAGTTCAAAACAGAAGCAGACCTGTGCAGAATAATCCAGTCTCTTCCTAGAACAGGTGCACCAGAGCCCAGTGCAAGCTCTGATCACGCTCCCAACCAATGTCACCAACTCAAGGGACTTCAGGGAGAGCATCTGAAAGCAAAGAGGGCAGTGCCTTCACCTTCAGTCCTACAGCATTCCTTGCTGAGCATTTGGGACAAGCCAATTATAGCCAGTTACAAGTATTAGGCTTAATTCCAGGCAGAAAAAACACCCACATTCCTGAAGTCACTGACTGGGACAGAAAGGTAAAGCATGCAAACAAGTGTTTCTGTGTGGAAACCAAAACACCTGATGGGCTGCAAAGCACAGCCAGCACAGCACTGCTGTCACCTTCATCACCTCAGTTATACAGGTCTCTAGTCACACTTTTAGAGAAAGTGTCCTGTTTGAGCAGACTGGCCCCAGGACTCAGATAGCTTCTGTTCACAGCTCTGCCTCTCTGCGTTACCTTTAACCAGATGGTAATTAAAAAAATAATAATCTCACTGCAAATATACTACTTAACCTGCAGTTAGCATGCTTTTTGGAGCTACCTGTAGCTCTATATATAGAACAATTACTTTAATCATACAAAAGACGAGCTCGTTTTAGGCCAATGAATCATGCTGTTAAGATAAACATCACTTTAAGAGGCCATGCAGACATTCCATCATGAAACACTTAAAGCCCAATGTTTACAAACATTTATTGTAAATAGGTCAAAATCAAAGGCCAAGTTTTAAACATAAAGAATCAGACATACAAGCCCAACTTTGTTTCCAGTTGGCTACTTAGAAACTCTGCAGGTTCTCATTCCCGGCTTTTCAGTTCAGTTTTTCACTATCAACAAGGTTTTTATTTAGATTAAGTTGATTGAACTATACTCATGTTTGAATGTTCACAGTATCATCAAGACATGTAGTTAGTACCACCTGATCAAAAAGTCTTTCAGGAAGAGAAAAAAAGTTTAAAATGCTAACCAAGCTTCCAAACTGAGGTAGACAAGTCATGGTGACTTGAGTGCTGAAGGTTGGGTTCTATTTTCTTTAAGTTGTTCATCTAAAGAAATGCATAAGGCAACAATTGAGATTGTTGTTAGTATTTCTGATAGTGAGAAACTTTGTTTTGAAAAAGTACACAATTTTTGTAAATAGAAATATCCCTCTTCTTCTACCAAAATAATCAGAAACATCATAGAAAACTATGTATCTTTCCTCTGATAATTTAAGCCTGCTAGATAACAAGCCCTGTTAAAGTAGCCAGCTACCAGCTTGCTGTTCACAGTGTAAAATACGCAATCCTTCACCTTTCTTCTGCTCTCCAGCCGAGGAACACACATCAAGACAGCTGTACCTCAAGCCTTTTCACTTGTCTGCACACACAGAGGTTGTTTTAGTTTTTCAAGCATAAAGTCTGTGGTCTCCACCAGTGCATCTGCACGATGGTACAGACAGCATGTACAGCACTTCCTGGCAGCTCCCTTCCCACGGGCACCTGGAGCCAGGTTTCCGTCCTGTGGACTTTGGATCCAGACCATATCAACAATTTAGTCAAACATCCAAGATGACAGACATGGAGAGAAGAAATCCAAACTGCTTCTGCGAGAGAAAACTGACACACCAGCCACATCACTGAACAATTTTGATCACAGTAAAGCAGAGGCTAGTGGCCAAAGAACAGCTCAGAAACAGGTCTGCGCTTCACCACGACCTCTTCTTCCTCCTCCATCACCTCGGACAGGGAGGAATATGAAGGGAAGCCCCCTCTGGTCTTTGGCTTCCTCCTCGGGCCTGTAGTGGCAGCCAGAAGCTTGTTTAAAGTCGAGGGCTTCCTTAAACCCTTGGTGAGATCGTAGAAAGCCATGTCATCGGATATGACCCCCAGGAAGGTGCTCGTGGAGCTCAAGATTGAAGCCGCAAGCTTTGTGGACTTCTTGATGGGCACGGAGTGCTCCATGTTTTGGGAAAGGCTGGGGTCCCCCAGCAGGCGTCTGATCGTGAGGGAGGTCCCTTCCCTCAAGTACTGGTGCGCCTTCTTCCCGCTGTAGTCCCTCAGGTCGGTGTTGGCGTGGTAGCTGTAGACCAGCATGGTGATGATCTTCTCCTGGCCGTGGATGGCGGCGAGGTGCAGGGCCGTGTACCCGCCGTGCGACCGGGCATCCACATTGACCCGGGCCCCCCCCTTCTCGGCCGCCCGGATGATGTTGGTCACCATGTCGCAGTTGCCGCTCTTGGCGGCCCAGTGCAGGGCGGTGAAGCCGGACACGAAGTCCCTGCGAGCCGCCAGGCTGGCATCGCCCAGCAGGAGCCCGTGGAGCTGCTGCGTCCACTGCCCGCCGGCCGCCAGCACCA